>JADRCD010227748.1:0-27305 GCA_019843815.1 Montemys delectorum
TATGAGAAATTATGAGAATTATTATAAATTATGAGAAAAAATACATTTATACATGTTTACATGTAGTTTACAAGATATTTTTAAGTATTTACTGGCATATCACTTAGCTTTATCTGTATGTTAAGCTGTTTGTGCGACATATAGAAAACTTTAATGAGTCAATTTTTGAACTTTCAAACTGTTGGAAGCAAGTTTTTATTAAAAAGTTAAATGAGAAATTTGTTTTTCCCAGGAGCTTTTTATTTATTGGCAGAAAGTATTTGCTTTACACAAGATGCATATGTTCGTGAAGAGAATGAGGCTTGGGTGAGGGGAACTTTCATTTAGTGGAAATTCAAATGGTGAGCATGCATTATAAAGATGTGCTTAACTAACCAATGGAAACATGTGAATCCTTCCTGGGTTGCCTAATCTACTGTCCATGGAGGAGGGTAGTCCAAAATAACTTCTTTAATTTACTAATATTGGTTTTCTGACTACCTTGGGAGACTTTCTGAAAATTATTACATGAAGTAAAATGGAAAATATATCTTAGGTGTCATGTGAAGTGCTAAAAGTCTTTTTTATTTGATATTTTCTTTATTTACATTTCAAATGTTATCCCCTTTCCTAATTTCCAAAATCTACCTATCCTATCTCCTTCCCCCTGCTCACCAATCCGCCCACTCCTGCTTTCTGGTCCTGGTATTCCCCTACACTGGGGCATAGAGCCTTCACAGGACCAAGGGCCTCACCTCCCATTGATGACCAACAAGACCATCCTCTGCTACATATATGTAGCTGGAGCCACGGGTACCTCCATGTGTACTCTTTGATTGGTGGTTTAGTCCCTGGGAGCTCTGGGAGTACTGGTTGGTTCATATTGTTACTCCTCCTATGGGGCTGCAGGCTCCTTTAGCTCCTTTGGTCCTTTCTCTATCTCCTCCTTTGGGGACCTTGTGGTCAGTCCAATGGTTGGCTGTGGGCATCCATCTCTGTATTTGTCTGGCACTGGTAGAGCCTCTCATGAGACAGCTATATCTGGCTTCTGTCAGCAAGCACTTGTTGGCAGCCACAATAGTGTCTGGGTTTGGTTACTGTATGTGGGATGGATACGCAGGTGGGGCAGTCTCTCGATGGTCTTTCCTTCTGTCTCTGCTCCACACTTTGTCTCTGTATTTCATCCTGTAAGTATGTTGTTCCCCCTTCTGAGAAGGACTGAAGTGTCCACACTTTGGTGGTCTTCCTTCTTCTTCAGCTTCATGTGGTCTGTAAGTTGTATCTTGGTTATTCCAAGCTTCTGGGCTAATATCCACTTATCAGAGAGTGCATACCATTTGTGTTCTTTTGTGATTGGGTTACCTCATTCAGAATGATCTTTTCTAGTTCCATCCATTTGCCTAAGAATTTAATAAATTCATTGTTTTTAATAGCTGAGTAGTACTCCATTGTGTAAATGTACCATATTTTCTGTATCCGTTCCTCTGTTGAGGGACATCTGGTTTCTTTCCAGCTTCTGGCTATGATAAACAAGGCTGTTATGATCATAGTGGAGCATGTGTCCTTATTACATGTTAGAGCACCTTCTGGGTATATGCCCAGGAGTGGTATAGTTGGTTCCTCAGGTAGTATTATGTCCAATTTTCTGAGGAACGGCCAAACTGAAAGAACCTTATCAACAAAAAACAAGGCTACTTGGCATGCTAAAACTCTTTAAGTCAAAACTTCAGAAGGAAAACCATGACTGAGAGGTACATGGAGCTTATATTTTGTCCCATTTTACATGGTACAAAGTCTATTTAACACAGAAGTATCTTTGGATTAATACCATAACATTTAGAGCCCTAAATATCTCTGTATACACATTGAACTCTGAATATGAAACTTAACATTGTTTGTGATGTTCACGTCATTGATTTTACTAGAATTTGATTGCTTAATACAACTTTTATATTGAAATGTATGTGTGATTCCTGATTGTACAATGATATATGTGAACTTTAGTATATATTTACTGTAATAAGTAATTAAAAGTAAAATTTGCTAATTCTTTTGTGTTTTCTTTCTTTCTTTCTTTGTTTTATTTTAATTATCCAGTTTAGCTTCCCAAATTTTGTAAAATTCCAGGGGACAGGATCTAAGGTCTTTTAAAAGAGTTACATTAGAGGTCAAAGAAAGCAAAACAAAATAACTGCACTCCAAGAACAGGCTATCGAATATTCACTAAAGTTGTACCAGGAATTTCTACCTTTTCTTTGTATGTTAAGGACATAATGAAAGCAATTGAGACCAATGACCTCCTCATTCTCTTTTACTCTCTCTTTAATTTTTCATGTTAGTCTCTCATGTGTAAGTCTTGACTCAGAGAACTCAGAAAATCATAAAGGTTAAGTGTTCTCCACTGGCTAACCTCTAATCTGGCCTGATATTGATTATCTCTCCTGTTTGTGATAATCCTGAGTTGATTATTGAGTCATTGAAATTCATCCTTACATTGTTAACTTTATTCCAATGAAAGAAACATTCAGTCCTTTAGATTTCCTTGAAAAATGGAAAAAAAGAAAACAAAAACAAAACAAAACAAAAAACAGGAATAACTCCTCACCCTATCACCATTCATTTTATTTTTTTCACTTTATGTTCAGTCACTTGAGTATGTCAATAGATACTTTCCCTCTATAAGATCATTCTAAGTACATTCAGCCTTAAAGGAGAGTAACTAAAAATTACATTGGTAGAAACTCCTTGCATGAAAATGTTCTGTCTATAGATTGTACCTCAAAGAAGCATAGAATTCATTCTTGATCTATGATGTTCTTACTAATATGTTGGAAGAATTCAATTTTTGTTACTACAATGTAGTTACTATCATTTATTTTTACTTGCATAATTTATTTTGTACTTTGCTAATTACACAATTTTATTATTTTAATTGTTTGGGATTCAATGTTTATAGCTTGAGAAAATATTGTCATAGTTATCCCAGTTGCCACAAAGTCATGATCCTCCTGTTGCAGACACCCAGGTAGATCTGAAAAAATAGTTAAACTTGAAAAACTATTTCTGAACTAATAAATAGCTCATGTAACTGTAGTAGCTGTTGTCCTCTTCATAGTGGGAATCTTCAACAGTATCTTCTAATTCACACAAGCAGTGAAAGAGCCTGATGGATTAGCTACTCAACCATTCAATTTCATAGTGGCAAGTCATTAGGTCTTCCAGGCTACATGTGTGTAGAAAAAAAGCATAGTGTCCAAATTATACTTTCAAACGCAATATTTTGCACTGAAATATATCTAAAAAAACTCTCCGCTCAAAATGAAGCAAGTATTACATAGTACTATTGTTAACAAGAGAACAAAGAAAACTTTAATGGAATAAGAATCAACAAGAGAAATATAAAGGATAAAGAATAAGAGCAGAGGAGAGAGAAAGCAAAAAACATGTTTATACTTCTAACCACATACAGATAACCTCAAATACTCAATGGTTTCTGAACTGATCTCTACAGAGGTGAAACTGAAGTCTTCAAGTAGTCTAGCTTGTGTAGAAAATCAGTAGCTTTTATCACTAGGTGTTCAGCTGTTTTATGGGACATGATCTGTGCTTAGTGTTGAATAGAATGGGACTCTTAGAGAACTCTGGGGTCATATAACATCTGGTAGTCAGTGACTAGTGTTAGTATCATGTTATTTACCTATAGAATTTTGAACCAAAGTGTCTGATGACAGAAGATATGCAGAAATAGATTTTAGACCTTGAAGCATTGCATCAAAAATCAACAGTTTTTTTTTTTCATTAAACAGTTGTCTAAAACCTGAAAGACACTAAGGAAGTTCTTTGGGATCATTGGTCATGTATCATTTTGTCTAATACCAAGAAAATGAAATGTGCTCTAATAAATAGAAGAAAATTACCTCTGAGTTCAAATATTTCTTTCAGGAACAATTTTTAAAATGAATGACTCTCAATGGTTCATCTTTACAGTTTAAAATTATTGACAATAGGCAATGCAGTATATATTATATTAGCTTCTAATATTTAAACTTTTTGAAATTTCATTCAGAGTTTGGTAATTACATCCCTTCTACCTCTTTCCCTGTAAACTCCCCTTAGTATACATCCTCTTTCTTAAATATATGGTTTATTTAATTACACACACACACACACACACACACACACATACACACACAAACAATTTGCCACTGGAGAAGAAGAATTTGTCTACTATCAAGATATATTAATTTTCTGTAGTTCTGCATCCAGGAAGGAAATGTATATAAATTTTTTTACATATTATTGTGTTTTAAAGGATGTTGTCACTTCTAGAGTCTTATTCAAGCAACCACTCTGCTTAGAATTCATGGGTCTAGTTTTCCCATTGTATAGAGAAATCACTGTTTGTTTTTTATAATATCTCTGCCCCCTTACTGCTATACTCCTTGAGCCTGTGGATAGGGTTGCATTATAGATATAGCAGTTAGGATTAGGTACTTTACAGTCTGTTTTTCTCTTAATTTTGACCAAGTGTTCATTTCTGTAATAGTTTCCAATTAAATGATTGCTTTTGTTTTCAAGTTTGCCATTTTTGTCTATTTTACAAAATTAGGATTAATAGAAAAATAATCATTAATTAAGATATAGATAGATCTTAATAACTATCTTGAAAATTTTCAGGAAGAATAACATTTACATGTGTTTCTTTGTGAAATTTGTGAATGCATAGGTCACAGTCACTTACCTGTGTATGTTTGTGTGTGTGTGTGTGTGTGTGTGTGTGTGTGCATATATATAGGTGCACAGACAGTATTGGGTATTATTTCTCAGGCATCTTTAGCAATTTGTGAAAGAAAGGCCTTTTTAATCATAAGAGGCTTAAAAAGTAGACTCAAATGAGTTGCTAAAGAGCTCTAGAAAGTATTGTTTCAGCTTCCCCAGCTCTGGGATTACAAACATACACCAGCACAATCGTTTGCTTTCTTTGTTACTTTATTTTTTTTGTAGGTACTCGTGATTAAACTCAAGTCTTCCTGGGCATGGCCAGAACTTTGCCCACTTATCCATGACCTTGAAACAAGACATTGTATTTTCATCTCCATATATATAAGAATAGATCTTTTCTTAGTTTCCATTCTAAGCTTTGCATGTCCTAATATTGCTTTAGCTACTTACTAGAATAACATTTGAGTACACTCAGTGTCTTATTAGAGATTTCACTGCTGTGAAAAGACACCATGACCAAGCCACCTCTAATAAAGGACAACATTTAATTGGGGCTGGTTTACACTTTCAGAAGTTGAGTCCATTATCATCACGGCAGTAAACATAGAAGCATGCAGGCAAACATGTTTCTGGAGAAGGTGAGAGTTCTCCATTTCAAACATTGTATGATATATATTACCATTCTAATACCTCATAGGGAGGAAATACTGGACCAAGCAAGACCAAAATCCAGCTGGGCAAATTCCAAACTCTACATCTCCATGTCTGATGACAAAGTGCTTTTTAGACCTCCAATTCTTTTCATCTTTGTTGACTGCAACAATGTTCTTTCTCTTGGGCTGGTTCCACTCCTTGTTAGAAGATTTCCTTGGTCAAATATTGAATGGCTCTGGCATCTCTAACATCTTAGGATCACCAAAGCAACTTTAACTTCAAAGCTTCCATTTACAATGTCTGGCATCCACTCATGATCTTCTGGGCTCCTCCAAATGGCTTTAGTCACTTCTCTAGCTTTGCCCTCTGTAGCACTCTAGGTTCTGATTGACTCTGCTGCATGTTGCTCCTGCTCTTGCTCCACGTTACTAGCATCTTCAATTCAATGGAATCTACCACTGCAATTAGGCTTCACCAATAGGTTCTCACAGACTGCATTTATAACAACAAGTCCCAACTTCTTTGTATGACCTCTTCAGTCTTGGGCAATCAACAACAATGAGGCTTCATCTTCACTAATCATAGCCCCTGGTCTTATAGGACCAAGCTTCAGCTGTTCTCCCTGACCCCTTCATGCCTTCAAATCTAGTACCACCTGGGTGATTCATAAAAGATACCAAGTCCACTGTAGCATGAGGTATAATCTTGGCTATCTCTGGCACATGGGGTATTTTTTGTTCTCAGAAAACACTTCCCAGAAAATTTTCCCTCATCGAATATGATCTCTTAATCACCACTAGTTTCTTAGCATCAGCTTACCAGCATCAAGTGTTCCAGTAGCCTCCTTCTTCTCTTGACTTTAAAGCCAGAGCCACATGGCCAAAGCTGCTAAGATCTGCTCCTTCCTGGAGTTTGAACATGGTATTGTTCTACTACATTATCACCAGCTTTCTGTTATCTAACTTCTTCACTTCCTAAACTTAGCTTTCCTGGAACTTGCTCTGTAGATTGGCCTTGAACTCAGATATCTGCATGGCTGTGTCTCCTGAGTGCTTGGATTAAAGGCATGTAGCACACTACTTAGATTTAAACTTTAATTCATTTTCCTGTCCCAAGGTGGCCTTGAACTCAGAGGTCTGCTTTCTTTTCTCCATTGTGATTAAAGATGTATATCACAATGCCTGGACTTAGCTTTTCATGGTCACTATTCCTCAAGGTCCAGATCAAAAGCCTATGTTCTTCTCCATTTGTGGATTGCAGTTTATCCAAGATTAAGTCCAGATGGAAACAATAAGCAAGTAATAACATCTAACCATGACATACCTATTCCCTTTTCAACTACAAATACACAAATACTAAGCTTTGCTGGGTGCCCTCTTGTCCCTGAGATCACCATTCCCTTAATCTGTTTATGTACTAGAACAGAGGATTGAGCTCCAGTTCACTTTCTGGTACCATTTTATTACTTGAACCCTACAATTTATATTTATTCTTTCTAAACTTGCTACAATTGATCAAAACAGTCTTCATGAGAGTAAACCACAGGAAATACTCTATGCTGGGCTTTTCTGACTTCATTTGCCAATGTAAAGATTCTCTTTACCTTAGACTTAGCCTCTGGAACATTCCCCAGACAATGGCAAAAAGCAGCCACATTCTTCATCAAATTATAACAAAAACAATTTGTAAGCCACCTAGTTACATTCTTCTCCCCTGAAACTGCTTGAGCCAGGGCCCAACAGTTCAAAACACCCTCAGCACCAATGTTTTCTATATTCCCACTATGATGGCTGTGACCCTCCTCCAACTGAGGGCTGGTTCTGTTCGACCCTGTCTTGCCACAAATAGCCACGCCTTTCTCTAAGCTCCCGCAAATAGCCATGCCTCTGATCTCCAGAGACTGAAGATGAAGCTGCTGATTGTGCCAAGATTGGCTGACTGACTTGGGGGAGGGGTTTCGATCTACCTACCTACCTGCTTGTAACAAGAAGAGTTCAAATAATAATGGTGGACCGAAAGCACACCATGTGTCGGTTTCATTTTTTTTAAACCCCTGCCCGCATTCCAGTACCCTTAATTTTTCAGGCCCTGACTCCCATTCCAGAAGATCTATACGTATGTGTGGCTGCAGGCAGCAACAGATGGCTCATTAAGCCCTATTTAAGCATTCTACCTCTTTCCAAATCTGTAGTCCAAATGTACACATTCCTCCAAACAAAAACATGGTCAGGCTTATCACAGCAATACCATAGTCCCTGGTACCAACTTCTTTCTTGATTACGATTCCCTTACTGTGAAGAGACATTATGAATGAGATAACTCTTAGAAAGGAAAATTTTTATTTGAGAAAGCTTACTATTTCAGAGTTTTAATCCATTATCATTATGGCAAAGAGCATGGAATAATGCAGGTAAACATGGTGCTAGAGGAGCCAAGTTCTACATCTATTTCTGAATGTATTCAGGAAGAGATTGGCATCTTCAGCAGCTAGAGGTCACAGCCACTTTAACAAAGCCACACCTCCTAAGAGTGGTACTTCCTGGGCCAAGCATATTCAAGCCATCATACTCAATTTATCATAGCAAATGTCTATAGATTCCAGACATCATTTTTATATACAGCAAACATAACTAAATCAATCACAGAAAATTTTCATAAACTGTTTTACAGTTCTAATTTAGATAAAATAATTAATGTTTATTCTTATAGAAAAGCAAGTGAACCTCCAGAAGATTTTTCATGTAAAGTTTTCTATAATTATAAAAGTTACATATTGCAATTATTCTTACATTTATAGAAAATTTCAAAGCCTGTAAAACTGTAAATATTTGCTACAACTCTAATAGACCTTTCAAAATTTGAATTTGAACTTACATATTTATTGATTCTTATGGGTGATTGACTCATTCATCCTCAATAATGAAACTTTTTCACTCTTTGGGTAATTCAGTGTGTGTGTGTGTGTGTGTGTGTGTGTGTGTATGTGTGTGTGTATGTGTAAAGGTGTATGTATGTCCATATGTGTGTGTTTGTGTGCATGTGAATGTGCCTACACTGTTGCTCCTCAGTCATTCTGTTTTTCATTTAACTTAATTTAATTTTATATTCATGTGTGTGTGCATCTGTATATATGTGCATCACATATATGTACAAGCTTGAGGAGGTCATAAGGGGCATCAAATCCCCCCAAACTGGACTTACAGAAGGTTGTGAGCTAGAATACCACTGTTAATGTACTCTAGTAGAAAAGATCCAATAGAGTGAGTGACTTTATATTAAAAGATATATATTGCACTCATTTTGCTGATACGTGCTAGATAGTCCAACAATGATTCTGCACACTAGAGAGGCCAAGAGCCTGATGTTTGTTCTGTCAGGACTGACTGCTTCATTATCCTTAACTGGTACTCTAGATTTCTAGATTTCTAAGATTCCCCCAAATCCACTAGCTTTCCATCCATATTTGAGCAGTGAAGAAGCTGAGTTCCTATTTCAGAAGAGGGGGGCAGCAGGGGCAGCAGGGGCAGCAGGGGCAGCAAAGGCTCAGGTGTATTTATTAGCATGCCAAACTTGGGTTGTTAACAAGCAACAGCTTTCCCAAGAACCGTCTTATAACTGGACCTACTTAAGAGGTTACCAGCCATTCTTAGCAATGGGCTTCCTTGTCTTGTTAGTCCTTCCAGGAAATACTCTCAAAGACTCTCAAGAGGCCCTTTACAGTTGATTCCATGCCCAATGAAGATGGCAAACAAAATCAACCATTACAAGCAACAAAGTCCTCTGGCTAGAAAATGCAAAATGACTTTAAAAAAGTTAATAACAATGTCTTAAAGCTTTGCTGACTTATATATCTAGGTGTACATATTTTTCATTCATGACCATGTACTCAAAAGACAATCCAATAATAAAGTACATTTTCCAAGTTCTTAAAAGTCTTACCATTGAATTTACTTCTTGTCTTTAAGCCAGGATAATACTGAAACACATATTTCAATGTATTTATTCATGTTAGAAAACGTTTAAATGAGTGGTGGTATTTGAAAATAGCTTACAATAGAAAATAACAACAAAAATCAAAAACAAAAAGTGCTATGACACAATACTGCATTCTGAAGCATAAAACATATCCCCCTAATTTACTTGTTTATGTAGTTTAGTTTATGACTTTATTCTTCTACCAAACTTATTTATATGAAATTGGAATGTAATTCAAGTATTGTTTACCCTTATAAGATTTATCTCCTGTTTAGAAAAAAAAATAGAACACATGATTAGGTTGCAAACCATAGAGTGACCTAGTTATTCTGGATCTAATTTTAAACAGCATTCATGTTTATGTTAGTGTATGACAAGAATGTAAAACCTTTAAAAACAGAGAGAACAAGTAGAAGAACATTCACAATATGCAATATTGTTTAAAAGGTTTTATTTTTATTTGTTTATGGGTTTACTTTTTCCTTTTCTTTTCTTTTTCTGTTGTGGGTTCCTGTTGCTATTTCAGTCCTACCTATGCACTACATGTGAGAGCTGAGCTATAAGTGAAAGTGGTATGTAATGAAAATCAGAATTATGTTCCTCATATTTGTTCTTCTACTGTGGATATTGGAGAGAGAACTCATAAATGCTAAGCCAGCACTTTATCACTGAACCGTATTCAAAGTCCTCTTTGTTTACTGTTTCATCACAGGTAGGTTCGCACTGAGATGTTCTTGATCATTTTGATCTCAGTCTACAGTGCACCCAGTACTTCAATCTGTGATATTCCTTAATCTAGATTATTAGTATTTACGAATGTAAATTGATACCACCAGACATATCTTTCATTGTCAGTCGTACAGAGAAAAACAAATCTTTATCTAAGGCACATGGTTTTAAATTAGATTAATAAATACAAAACAAACAAAAATTAGAAAACATGACCAAGTGCTTAAGAGATAATTGGAGGCTTTTCTTGAAATATGTAAAGTATTCATTTTCCTTAGAAGTCATACTGAAGAGAGCTCATGCTGATAAGCCAAAATCCAAATATATGCCAGATGTAGACCTCATGCCATATTGACACTTAGGGGTCAGGGCATAAGCATACCACCTCTACACTTTTGTTTAATACTGTCTTTGCAAATGTTCCTATAGTGAGCTACCTTGTAAGAATTAATGTTTTCTCAAATGGACAGAGCAGATATTTGTATGCCTGGAAGATAGTTTATTACCTTTTAGTTTTCTTTTTAGGAAAATTGAGCACCACTGTCTTGTATATGTTAGAAATTATATAGTAGTGTTAGGAAAGTACTAAGTGTCAAATGAATTACCAATTGTCAAGTACATTATAAACATGCCAGGCATATTTTTATATTAGAGAGAAGACTCAGTGAGTAGCCAATATTGATGTTATCACAGAATCCATAGATATCAACTAAAACTAATGACACATTGGAATGAACATTTGCAAGTGAAGGTGTGTGGACAGAGGGGTATACTGTAGGATACGCTGTGATACATTGTAGTATACTCACTTTCCATGTTGACATGTTTTCAGTGATTTGTTTTTGGTTTGGTTTGGTTTGGTTTGGTGTGTGTGTGTGTGTGTGTGTGTGTGTGTGTGTGTGTGTGTGTGTTATTTTGGTGGAGATGTTGCAAGAGCAGCGGACACATATGAGAGGATGGGGCCATGAGTAGATTGTGGTGTTTAAATGGAAAGTCACAAAGAATCAAGAAAAAGTTAAAAAGAAAGAAAATGGATACAGAGATAGCTTGGTAGATAAGATTGATTGCTGGACATTCACAAGATTCAAGTCAGTTTCCAACATTTATCTTAGAAAGCTCACAATTGCTAACTGCTTTTCCTTGAGATCCAGGAGATCCTATGTCCTCTTATGACCTCTACAGACATCTTCCATGTACATGGCCTACAGAAACACAGAAGCACAAATAAATATGTAAAAATTAATGTCTTTTTAAAATGAGAGCATTAATATATGGACTATAACAATGGAGAAAATCAATGCGTTCATATAAGACTAATGTATTTTTAGAATAAATAATGTATTTTTAGAATAAATAAATTTATTAATTTACTTTGCATCCCGATCTCAGTTTTGTTTCCTTTTCTCTTCCTAGTCCTTCCCAACCACTGCTATCACTCCATAAATTCCTCCTCTCTTTCTCTTTAGAAAAGGGAGGACTCCCATGGATAACAACCAGCTGTGGCATACCAATCTGCAGTAAGACTAGGCACACCTTCTCCTATTAAGACTAGACAAGACAGTTAGGGCACAGGGTCCCAAAGGCTGACAACAGAGTCAGAGGCAACCCTTTTCTCTATTTTGTTAGGAGTCCCCTAAGAGCGCCAAGCTGTACAGCTGTTACATAAAGGTGCTTATCAGCACCTTTAATCCCAGCACTTGGGAGGCAGAGGCAGGTGGATCTCTGAGTTCGAGGCCAGCCTGGTCTACAGAGTGAGTTCCAGGACAGCCAGGGCTACACAGAGAAACCCTGTATCAACCCCCCCCCCAAAAAAAAAAAAACAAAAAAAAAAAAAAAAGGAGGGGTAGGGAGTGGTGGTGAGCTGGGGACATGGCTCAGTAGCTAAGAGCACTCCCTCGGTTCAATTCTCAAAACCCACACTGCAGCTCACAATCATGTGATACATCTTCTGGATATATATATATATATATATATATATATATATATCATTTGTTTATAAATACAAGAATAAATGAATCTTGAAAAAAGAACAAACAGGTTATATTTACCTATTCATGAATATATATGTATATACACATAAATGTAACAACAATTACTGAAAACGAAGGCTATTTTTGTTAACAGGTTTTGAAGGTGTGTGAAATGCTGAAATTTATTATAATTTCAAAAAACTGAAATGAAAAATTAAAGAAAAAAAGAATAAAAAATCCCAAATTGTTCAGTGCTGTGTTACTATGACAAAATGCCTGGCATAAACAGGTTAACATAAGAGCAATTCATTTCAGTTCTGTGGTTTAGAGTTTATAGCACATGGTCAGCTGTACCCTGTCATGGTTCTGTGCTTAGAGTATCATTGTAGTAAGGCCATAGTGAAGCATAATAGCTCACTTCATAGAAAACCAGAGGAAGAAACAGAAAGGCTCAGGAACTAAGGCATAAAAATATTTTCTGGAGGATGCTTCTGGTGACCTCTAATAAATCTACCCCCAACAATGGCATTGTATTATATAATTATATAATATAATCTCTAGAGGAAGAAGTTCATTGATTAAATTAGATCCATCAAGACCCAGAAATTTCCCAATTACTGGATGAAACCCGTAGAAGGAAAAACTTTCCATAATCCATTTCAGGAATATTTTATATTCAAATCACAAACTTAAAATTTCCTGCATCAGAAAAAGAAGTGAATGAATTATTGAGAATATAGAAGTAGGAAATTTTGACGTTAAAAAATAATACCTTTTGTTAGCATGTGACTAATACAGAGTAACTTTAGGTAAATCATTCTCTGTACTTATTCAGTTAATCCACCTTAATGTCCATGAATTATAGTTTCTTTATTTTTCAAATGAAACATATTAAAAGGCAGGCTTAAATAAATAGATGAATGTCCCGTTAAAACATAAAAAAGCGTATGTTTAGCAGTGATGAAATTTTAATGTCAAGTGAAGACTCCTGTTGAAGAAATTATGGAATCCAAAGAGGATAGACTTGGTTCTTTAATACAATGCAATTTATTTTCATTTACAGACTTGCAGAAAGACAATACAAAATGAATGAGGCTATTTAAATAGTAATAGCAGTATCAATAATCATAATGATAATAAATATGATGTGAAATAGTACATTGGTACAGTTTTTCATCTATAGATGTAATTAGAATTCTTTAATGATGCCCATAATTATGATTTAAACAGTGTCTATTCATTTTGTATTTTTAGTTTAAATTAAAGCAGCAACACATAATTTAATTTCTAAGTGACTTAAGTATTCCTCACAATGAGAGATAAAATTAGATACAAAAATTAAAAACATATGACATACATATACCTTAATAAAAGAAAATTGTAAAATATTTATTATGTGGACCTGTGCCTAGTCTTACTGCTGTTCTGGAAGTCACAGGTTCCCAGCACTCACACTGAGTACTTTACAGATATTGATAAATACAGCTTTGGGAGATCAGATGTTCTCTCCTGGCCTCCTGAGATATTTCTTATATGGTACACACTCTCACACACATGTGAGCAAATACATAAATGAAACTAACATTTCAAAAACACATATTTAACAATTCTGCTTGAAATGGTAGAAGAAATGAAGCAACAGACTTTTAAATACATTCTTGAAACAATGTGGGAAACTATTACTGTCAAATTTAGTACATTCATTATATGTTGTAAAAGTTGACTTTGGTGTGGACTTTTTGTGTTTAGTGTTTTTCTTGAACATACAATCTAAAGAGATCATGAAACGTAAATTGATGTGAAGGTCCCTAAAAGTCCTAGAACCAGATCTATTAATGATCCTGCTGACCCATTCTTGGGCAGATAACTAAAGGCATTTGCACTCCACTACTGACATGTTTTCTCTGACATGTTCACCATTGCTTTGTTTATACTATCAAGGAAATGGATGCACTCTGAATACATATTAAATGATGAGTGGATAATGGAGGTATGGAATTCTTACACTATAATATGTACATATCTGTTAAAAATGAAGTTATGAAATCTGCAGAAATGTAAAGTGCCGAATTCTATCATTCTTACTGAGACAACCAAGATCCATCAAGTAAAAGGTCACCTATTTTCTGTCCTTTGTTAATTTTATCTTTAAAAATCTTCATATTTGTGCTTTATTTGGAATGAACTTATGCCTCTGTAGCAATACAATATAGGGCAAAAATGTGTTGCTAGTTAGATCATAGACTCTATGAGAAAACTTAGCCCTATAACTCTGTTAAAAATTCATGGTATTGAAGTTTTTGTAGCATTGCATCCATAGATTAATGTTATCAATACAACTTCTTTTTGGTTTGTGTGCTGATTAAAATATGCACTTACAATGGGGCAAGGTACAGAGAAAAAAAAAGTGTGTGAAATGCTCAGCCCTAATTGAGGCTTCTACATCATACCTCTCATTTACTCGACTGGGTGAAACAGCCCAAAAAATTGCATGAGCCAGAAGCAGTAGCTCACTACATTAAAACAGTGTTTTCTAGGCCCAGAAGGGTGATTGCACCCTGGAAGTCATAGCAGATGTGACAATATGAATATGACAATATGAATAAGTACATGAAGTGCTAAGCTTAGTGAAGGAGGTATGGTCACCCATAATTACTGGGAAAAGAGACTCGGTGTTCATTATGTCTGTCCCCCTAGTGGATGGCTGCACAGGTAAGAGCATATGGGAAGTACAAGTTGTTCTTGCTGGGTGAAAAACCAATCAGGGATGGATGTATCCACACTTTGGTGTTCCTTCTTCTTGAGTTTCTTGTGGTTTGTAGATTGCATCTTGGGTATTCTGAGCTTTGGGGCTAATATCCACTTACCAGTGAGTGCATACCATGTGTGTTGTTTTGTGATTGGGTTACCTCACACAGGATGATATTCTCCAGATCCATCCATTTCCCTAAGAATTTCATAAATTCATTGTTTTTAATAGCTGGGTAGTACTCCATTGTGTAAATATAGCACATTCCTGTATCCATTCCTCTGTTGAGAGACATCTGGATTCTTTCCACCTTCTAGCTATTATAAATAATTTTGCTATGAATATAGTGTCCTTATTACATTTTGAAGCTTCTTCTGGGTATATGCCCAGGAGTGGTATAGCTGGATCCTCTGTTAGTACTACGTTCAGTTTCCTGAGGAAGCTCCAAACTGGTTTCCAGAGTGGTTGTACTAGCTTACAATCCCACCAGCAATGAAGCTCCTTCTCCACAACTTCTCCAGCATCTGCTGTCACCTGAGTTTTTTATCCTAGTCATTTTGACTGGTGTGAGGTGGATTCTCAGGGTTGTTTTGATTTGCATTTCCATGATGACCAAGAATGTTGAACATTCAGGTGCTTCTCAGCCACTAGGTATTCCTCAGTTGAGAATTCTTTGTTTAACTCTGTGACCCATTTTTAATAGGGTTATTTGGTTCTCTGGAGTCTAACTTCTTGAGTTCTTTGTATATATTAGATATTAGCCCTCTATCAGATAATAGGATTGGTAAAGATCTTTTCCCAATCTGTTGGTTGATTTTGTCCTATTGACAATATTCTTTGCCTTACAGAGGATTTGCAATTTTGTGACGTCCCATTTATCAACTCTTGATCTTAGAGAATAAGCTATTGGTATTCTGTTCAGGAAATGATACTTCCATCCTTCTTAGAAGGGGGAACAAAATACCCATGGAAAGAGCTGCAGATACAAAGTTTGGAGCAGAGACTGAAGGAAGGACAATCCAGCTACTGCCCCACTTAGGGATCCATCCCATATACAATCAACAAACCCAGGCACTATTGTGGATGCCAGAAAGTGCTGGCTGACAGAAGTCTGACATAGCTGTCTCCTGAGAGTCTCTGACAGTGCCTGACTAATACAGAAGTAGAGGCTCATAGCCATCCATTGGGACTGAGTAGAGTCCCCAATGAAGGAGCTAGAGAAAGGACCCAAGGAGCTGAGGGGTTTACAGCCCCTTAGGAGGAACAACAATGAACTAACCAGTACCCTCTGAGCTCCCAGGGACTAAATCACCAACCAAAGATTACACATTGTGGGACTTAAGGCTCTAGCTGCATATGTAGCAGAGGATAGTCTAGTCAGTCATTAATGGGAGGAGAGGCCCTTGGTCTTGTGAAGGTTCTATGCCCCAGTGTAGGGGAATACCAGGGCCAGGAAGCAGGAGAGGGTGGGTTGGTGAGCAGGGGGAGGTGGGAAAGAATAATAGATGGTTTTCATTTTTGTTTTGTTTTGTTTTGTTTTGTTTTGTTTTGTTTTATTTTCTGAGGTGAAACTGGGAAAAGGAATATCATTTGAAATGTAAATAAAAAATAACTAATTTAAAATAAATTAAAAAATCAATCAAGGAGATAAGGTAAAGTAAGTAGAGTCTGGGAGAAAGTGAAAGCACAATAGATATGATCAAACTACATTGTATAAAATTCACAGGGAACTAGTAAGAAAATGAGAAAAATATTTAAAATAGGCATTTTACTCTACTCTTCCTTAAACCACCCCTGAGATTAACAAATACGCTCGTTTCTAACCCTAAAATGTAATCTTCTAAACAAACTTTAAGAGATTTTATATGCATAAACCAGCCTTTTTATATTTAAATATAGCTAGAGATCAGCATGTAAATAGGAAACTTCTTTTATGTATTGATATATATTTAGAAATATCACTGCGATTTTAATATTTTATATATTATATAAAATGAAGTTTTTAAAATAAGAAATATAATAATATATAAAAAAAAGAACCACATGTACCAGGTATTATGGCCTTGAAGTTTTTCTATTTCAAGTTCTCTTTAGATGTATGTTGAAGTAACATACTGAACATGGTAAGTCCCCAACAAAGTCAACTTTTACAACATATAATTAATGTAGTACATTTGACGTCAATATTTTTCTCATTGTTTTATGAATTATATCAACAGATGTAAGTGGCTTATTTCACTAATGGCTATGTCTTAATTAGGGTTTTATTGCGATGAAGAGATACCATGATCTAGGCAACTCTTATAAAAGCAACTATTTAATTGGTACAGATTTACAGTTTCAAAGTTTCAAGCCATTATCAACATGGTGGGAAGCATGGCAGCATGCAGGCAGGCACTATCCTGGAGAAGGAGCTAGGAGTTCTGAATCTGTATTTGAAGGCAACCAGGAGATACTGTCTTCCCCAGGCAGCCAGGACAAGAGTCTCTCCTGCCCTGAGTGGAGAATAGGACCTCAAAGCCCAAGCCTAAAGTGATGAACTTCCACCAATAAGGCCACATCTCCAAATACTGCCACATCCATAGCAAGCATGTTCAAATCCCCACAGGATATGAATGCTTAACATTAAAAATATATACTTGTATATATTTTTATTTTTTCTTTAAAATTCGTTTTTCATGCAGTATGTTTTGATCTTACTGTTCCCTGCCTGCCCCTAATACCTCATAGGTCCTCTCCACCACCCTATCCATCCAACTTTACTCTTTCTCCCCCATTCCCGCCCCATATTTCTAAAACCAAACAAATAATGAAACACAAAACAAATAATAACAACATCAAAACAAAACCAAAAGTATGAGTGTATTTGCAAATGATGTGATTTGAAGTTCTACATTTTAAAATAAATTATATTTATTTATTTTATAATTATTAAATTAATTAATTAATTTATTTATTTATTTATTTATTTATTTTTATCTCAAATGCTGCCCCTTCCTGGTACCCTCCTCTCAGGGTCCTTCTCCTACCTTCTTCTCTGTATTTTTCTAAGACCTGCCTATTTAGTTCAGTGTTATTTCAAAGATCAACTGATTTATTTCTGTGTGTTTAATTTTCTAGTTCTTTTCATATTCTAGGTTTTAACCTTTTGGTTAAAATATAGTTGGTAAAGTTTTTCTCCTATTTGGTAGATTTCAGTAATTTATTCAAATTTTTCACTCTGCAATAGTTTTATCACTAGAAAGTTTATTTTCTCTTACTTTCTTTCTTTTATCTTTCTTTATTTCTTTTTGTTTTTTGTTTGTTTGTTTTTGTTTTTTTTTTTCAAGACAGAGTTTCTCTGTGTAGCCCTGGCTGTCCTGGAACTCATCCTGTAGAGCAGGCTGGCCTCTGTCTCCCAAGTGCTGAGATTAAAGACATGTGCCACCACTGCGCAGCAAAAGTTTGTTTTCTAAGAATTATATTTTCATATATAATCCTACATGTTAATTCTAGGAGCCAAAGTATGTTACTAAGATTCTATTTAGTTAGTTCTTACCAAAAATTCTGCATTTTAGATATCAAATTTAATTTTTTAAAACTTTTATTTTATATATATGTCTGCACTGTAGCTATCTTCAGCCATACCAGAAAAGATCCCATTACAGATGGTTGTGAGTCACATGGTTGCTGGGAATTGAACTCCTGACCTCTGGAAGAGCAGCCAGTGCTCTTAACCACTGAGCGATCTCTCCAGCTTCAAAATTGAGGTTTTGGGTCTACTTTACACTGACTTTTTCTAAGTGATGAAAATCATGAATGCAGATGCTATAGGAAACACTTAGAGACTTCTCACACCTGAAATAACTATTAGATGACTCTTCTATATCTACTTGTTTACATATACAAAGAACTCTATGCTCAACTAAAATAACAATTATATATATATATATATATATATATGCTAATTGTTACTATTTTCACAAGAGCATGTTAATGGAAGCAACTTTACCTCCATCAACAAAGAAGAGATAATAGAAGTATGTTATGTATGTGCAATATAATTTTATTTAATCATAAAATATAAGTGTTTTGAAATTTGCAGAAAACCAAAGGAATGTAAAACTAGTCTAAATATGGTAACTCAGGCTTAAAAAAGACACATACAGTATGCCTTCTGTTATTTGAACCGGATCCTAGCATTGAACTTTTACAGATGTGTGTTTACAAGTGAGTGACTGCAGGTAGAAGCCAGGAAACTGAGAAGGAGGCCCAGGAGACAAGAAAAAGAGCTGGCACAGACAGGGAAATAAAAACAAATGAGCCAGAATCCTTAGTTAGGAAATTATAAAAGGAGGTAGGAGGTTAATAAAAGGTGAGAACCAAAATTAGGGTTCAAAGGGTCAACTCCTTCTTCATTTATTTTGAGCCACCCCAATGATTAGTGCATTCCTCTGCTTGTCCATGCCTGTGGGCTCCCTGGAAATTAGTCACACTTTTCTGCAGCTTTGGCTTTTATCTATGAAGTGAGAGACTGAACTACTTTGGTGTCCATATTTCATAGTATAAAAGAAAAATAAACTACCTTATTTTTTTCTCTGTTGACCTCTAGAAGGTATGAGAGGACCAGGAGAGAAGGGATGTATTCACAGAGGAGCACAGTAACAAACTTGAATGGTAAACAGACTTTATTTTTGCTGTATTAGCCTTGAAAATGATCCATTATCTATACACGATCTATTGTCTATACAATGAAGACTTATTTAAAGAGTAAAGTTTAAAAAATATTTTATGTAAGAAATAGTTTCTCCTGCCTCTCAGAAATATACGAGAATGAAAACTGTGCTTACATGAAAAGCAGAGCAAATTGAATCCGTTAAAATAACTCCAGGGCACCTCTAGGGCACCCAGCATTGAACCCAACATTGTTCCTTGTCAAAATGGGTGCAAAGGAGAGAAGCTATGAAAATTGTAAAACGGCATTCACTTACATTAATCAAAGATGGCAGCTGGTGTTATTACTGAAGCTCTGCTGCTATCTGATACAGGGCTCTATGACCTTGAGAGAAAAAGTACAGAAGTTTTCGTAAAGAAGAAAAAAAAAGGGAAAAATAATGGTTGTACTTTGCAAAAGTAAAGAATGAAACTTTTTAAATTAGAATATTATTAAAATGTCTAAGCTATATCCTAGAGAGGAATACATTTTTAAAAATAAATTTAATCATTATTTCTGTGTATTATGACCAAATGGACATTTGAACAGATGAGATTTATTTTAAAACTTGCTATTTTCTTACCTTATGATGGTAATTTCTCCATCAACAATTACTTGGTTTTTTTCTGATTACATAAGAAAATATTGATATCATCAAATGTCTTTGAGTGTTTGTGAAAGATTAGATCCACATAAATCAAACTTATTCATGTCCCAGGACATTTTATTTAACTTTACTTGTGTGTCAAGTGGAGTGAGATGTGATATCAGTCATGAATGTTGAATTGGTACTTTCTTCTACATTCTGTCAATAGATTTCAGTACAAGATTTAAACTTATCCAAGCATGTCTATCTGTTTAAGGGAGATCTCTAATAATTTGTTAATTTATTTAGAGAGAAAGGTTTCACCATCTATGTTTTTGTGAAATTATATATATATATTACATATTCATAAATACACACATATATATATACGTACATGTATATATACATACACACATACATATATACATTAGGGGATTGACAGGTAGAAGTGATTTGAGCTTTCACATGCCTATAACACATGTGGTAGATGTTCATGAGCTAAATAAACTAAGAACTTCCAATGCTGTATACTCTTTGGTCATCATCATGGCTTCCACATATTTTATGAGAACAAGTTCACCCCTCTAATTATTTCCTCTGTCTTGATTTTGAGAAAGTCAGCAGGTCTTGTTTCTGAATATTTCTGTTTCTTTCCCATTTCTGCTCTTCTATGTTTCTCAGAAACCATTCAGGTTTCTGTGCTTCCTCAGGTGCACCCTACATCTAATCCAAGTGTTTGTTCCTGGGGATTTAAAACATGAATTGGCCTTCTGTTGCTTTGATTACTGGTTATTAATCTTTATTTTTTAATGTTGAATAAGCTTTTATTCTATTGTTTTTTAATGACAGTCAATCACAGAGACATATTCTACAAATGGTGTCTAAAGTGGTTGTGTCCTCAAAGTTCTAGTATATAACATAAGACTGTGAATATATATACATATATATGTATATATAACATATATACTTATACATATACACATACATATATACGTATTTAGGCTTTGGACCAATATTTGGTCACAATATTATACTTGTATATATTTATATATTCACACATAAATATTTTATATATACATATACAATGAAAAATTTAAGAGGTATGGCTTCATAAAGGAAGTAGGTAATGGCTTCCTTTAAGCAGTATGGTATTTTGATACACATACATATCACACACACATACACATTCAAGACAGGCAATCACATGCTTCACTACCATTTACTATGGTATATACATCAAATTTGGCATATATCTCTGACAAAAGAAATGAGAGTTATGAGTCAAAGAAAAAATACTTTGCAGTATTTGTGAAAAGACTCTGAAAGATTTTACCTAGTTTTAACATTAAATTTGTACAGTTGTAGTATCTGTTTCTAGTACATCTTTCTTTATGTTTATGTCTTAAAGAAATTAAATCTTGCTACTGTACCACAATTTCAAAATAATAACATATTAATATGTTAATATGGCATGTATTCACCAATGAAATAATTCTAAAAAATAAAAATCAACTTCATTCACCTATACTTAAAATATTGACTAATACTGATTTTAAATCTTTTCATTATAATTAGGTGATTTAGTAAACTTTTATATAGATATCGATTCCCAACTTTTATAGCTTAAAAATAATTTTCAAGAATAAATGTGGTGGAAATTCTATGCTGTTTCTGACACTAAAGACAGTAACAAAAGGTTATGTTTTGAAATATGCCAAAAATTCCTACAAGGTACACTGTGTGCAAGTGTGCGTGTGCGTGTGCGTGTGTGTGTGTGTGTGTGTGTGTGTGTGTGTGTGTGTGTGTGTGTGTGTGTGCATTGTGTTGGAAGAAATCAGCTGATATTACCATGTTGACTTGAGTATCTACAGCTGACAGTGTACCCTTCAGGCATTTTGGAAAGTCTGAACTAACAGTGCAGACAGCTGACAGAAAAAGAATGATGAATTAACACCCAGAAGCAAGGATAATAGCAAAGAGAGAAAGGGGGCTCAGAAACTTTAGAAAGTTGACTTGTAAATACAAGGAGTCAAGTAACTGTCATGGAACATATACTATAAAAATGCACTGTTTCATACATACGTACCAATGTATGAGTATGACAACAATAAGAGAAACATTCATTAGTTGGATTATACTAATGAAAAATTTCATTGATCAAACTGCTACAAATCATGACAATACTGGTATAGGTTGGGAAGCATTGACTGAATATTTTCTAAGAAGGATGTATTTTCATATTTTGCATATGAATATAAGTCAACCTAAAATATATTCAAGTTCTTCTTTCTAAATGGAACAGTTTCATAGTATACATATTTCTTGAAATTAACTCCTTTAAAAGTGTTGTGGAAATGATCGAGTTTGCTAAGGATTATGGAAATCTTTAGATGTATTGGATGTGGTTATCAGGTTCTGGTCTGTGGAACACTCACATTGACACTTCTTGACTCCTTGTCACTTGAATTTAGAGGAAGGAAAGACCACTGTGGCTCTGATTTCCAACAGGAATTTTTTGAAAGTTTACTATAGAAGTAATATTTTCCTGATATCATAATAAAGTCATCCTAGGAATTAGACATAAAGAAAATACATGTTGATGCAAATCTGATGTCATCATAATACATGCTTCTGTCCAGACCAGTTTTAAATCTGTGTTCATATGTTCTTGTTCACTTCATTAATGTGTGTACTTATACGAGTGAGGACATGAGTAATGGAAGCAAAACTTTGTGTGCTGACTTATGGCCTGTGTCCATAAAGAGCCAAGAAAGACTAAGAACGTCCTGTTCTAGAGCTGAGTAGAACCTAGAATTGAACTAACTGGCCGCAAATCCACAATAGTCCTACTGTCCCTGCTTCCCGTGGAGCTCCTAGTATAGGCATTTACACTGAGATGTCTAGCAGTTTACCTGTGCCCAGAGGATAAGACCTAGGTCCTCATGCTTATCCGGAAGCACTCCTATTCTCACAACTATTTCCTTGGTCTTAATCCTACATATTTTCATTCATACATCACATCTACTTTTGTTCCCACACTAACATTTAATTAATCAACTTTCATTTTTGGTCATTTGTTTTCTTTTACTATTTTTTCATTATATTATTTTTTCTGCAAAGACTGTGTGCCTCAGTCTCATTCTTGAACAGAAAGATCTTGACTCTCATTGTTTTCACTGGGATGTAAAGTAACCCAGCTCTCAGCTTCCATCAGAGGAAAACGAATGTGTTTCATAAAAAATGTGGTTGAATTGATGCAGTGAAAAGAGTTTCTAGTTTAGTCAAAACTGTAAATAGGTTAGAGCTTTAGAAGTATAAATAGTCACTTGGAGGGATATTGTAACAGATTTCGGAGAAAATATATCATCCTGCATTGGAGACTCTGCTATGCACTGCTTTCTAGTTGTGCCTTCCAGTTTCTGTAGACCTAGGTTCTCTGTTCAACTAAACCACATATGATGAAACCAGTAGAAAAATAATAACTATAAAATGTATAATGGTTATGGCTTCTCTGCTGTGTTAAGAAATTAGTGCTAATAGCTTACAAAAATACTGCCTTCGTATAAAGAGAGGTACATTTGCATTACTAAGAGTTAGCATTGCTAAATGACATCATAAAACTGTTTCTCACTAGCGAAATGCACATTTGCTGCAGAAATACAGTATGGAGACATTGTTGGAGTCAGAGCTGACTTAAGCAGCTCACTGTGAGATGTACACCACTTCCTCCAACAACTGCATGAATGTGACAATGGAGGAAGAGAAAGTACAGATATGGTTTCAGAAAATGACAGCATTTAAACAAGAAAGCAAAATATTAAAAAAAAACTCATATGTGAATGTTTCTATAGCCTAGCCTCATTCTCATTAAACTATATTTAATGAAGTGTTACATTAAAATAAAGAAAAGAGGTATACTTGTCATCAGATTTAAAAGAAAGGAAAACAGAGAGTGTTTAAGAACATATATGCCATTTATCATTTGTGTGTGTTTGTGTATAAATTTGTGTATGTGTGTCTATATGTTTATCTGTGTGTGTATTTATGTGTGTGTGCCTGTATGTATGTATGTATGTATGTATGTATGTATGTGTTTGCATATAATTGTCAGCTTATATGTGTCATCCTGTGCTTCTCACAATAACCTTGTGGTGCCTAGAGGGAGATTCACATTTCGTCAGTTCACTCTCTCCGTCCATCATGTGGTTCCTAGACATTGAACCCACATTCTTAGGCTTGCATGACAAAGTACTTAACTGAAAGTTTAAGTATATATTCAGAGGAATTTATGAAAATCCGCATAGGTGTGGTGCTTATTCCTTCAGATTCTATGAATTAATATGAGCTTTTCTCTGTTGTTTCAGAGGGTCTTATGCTACTGATGTTTTATATCTCAGTCCTTCTAACTATTTTTTCACAAGGTTTCCTGACCTCTGAGGGGAGGGATAGCAACAGAGTCTGGGATAGCCCTCACTCTAACTGCACATCTAAACTGCACATCTGTTACATATGTTTGGGGACAAGGGAAGGTGGGGTGCTATGTCTGCTCTTTGGTTGGTGGGTCAGTCTCTGAGTGCCTCAAGCATCCAGGTTACTTGATTTTGTTGGTTTTCCAATAAAGAGCCAACTTGAGATCTATCCCATGGCAAGCACCAATTCCTGACACTGTTAATCATACACTGACATGCTAGCATAATTGTCCTGTGAGTGGTTCCATCCACTAGCTGATTAAAGCAGATGAAGTGACGTCCAGCCAAACATTAGATGGAGCTCAGTGAATCTCATGGAAGAGTTGGAAGAAAGATTGAGGTACCGAGTGGAGATAAATAAATTATTATTATACCTTAGAATTAAATAACATTACTTCTCCTTTGTCCCAATCTCTGCCAAGTCTCTTCTTAAAATTTTTATTCATGTCAAACTTATCCTAGAATGTAACCTTAAGTTTTAGGATGATACAAATTGTTTCTATTAATATAGTAAAATAATAGTGGAACTATATTAAATATTTACATATTTTAAAAAGCTTACCACAAACACTATAAATACCTTACTTAAAGTAAAAGAAAAAACTCAACTACTGAGTTTACAAAAATAATAAGAGTTACTTTAGAGATTTTACAACTATATCACACATAAAAAGACACAATTGTAAAGTCATTTTTATTATACTTTTAAATGAGCATTCATTTAATATTTTAATTTCCAATTACTATTCTGAATTTAACTTTTATATACTTGATCACTCATAATCATGACTATAAAGTTTAAATTCTATAAAGATCCACTAACAAGCATGTAATATTCATAAATATTCATAGTCATATATAAATACTCTAAAATATATGATACATATAATATACATATATTTTCTTATGAACATGAAACTATGTAACTACGGTAAATATTAACACTTTTCAAAATGACCAAGTTCACTACAAAATATGAGAAATTAAAGTTTTGCCTTCACTCATTAATACATTCTCCAGAAAAACTGAAGGTCTAAATTGTTGTGTTCATAATAGGGAAAAACCTCATTGCAAACTATGAATTTTCCAAAATCATATAACATATGAAGCAGGGATCCCAGTTTTGAGCCTAATTTCCTACTCCACATTTTGAAGTCCTTAAAATCAATATATCTAGTAAATTGTAAACGGAAGCTGAAGAAACCTAAGTTATTAGTTTAGTAATGTTAATTTTCCCTCTGGATTTTGTTGTTATTTGTTTGACCTCCTACAGGATTTCTGAACCAAAATAAACATACCACACCTATAAGCTGTTTTTGGTCCAGACACTTTACCTCAATAACAGAAATGCAATTGCAAAGGGAAGTGTTATTAACAAAGTGGCTGTGCTGACTGTACTCCTGGGAATATGGAGGTTTTCATGAACCAGACAGCTAAAATGGAAATAAAGAAGAATCTCTAAGCTAGACTGCAAATGTCCTTGAACTTTGAGAGTGGAGCACAATGGACTTGTTTAACCGGGTTCTTAAAAGATTAAGAATGATTTGAAAATATGGCCAGTTGAGGGCTGGCTTGTGGAAGTTTAGAGAGACATGAAGTCAATGTGGAACACGAATAGAGACAAATTCGTAAAGTATTTGCCTCAGCATTTGTGTTTGCTGATTAGATTCAGGTTGAAGAAGCAGAAACTATTATCAAAACGTTAGCCCCACTGGAGTGAAGTTTCCTCCACTTTACTGAGGCAGGAGGAATGTATGTCCTTGAGGTCACCACTTAGAAGCTGATATAGATACGGTGCAAGGAGTCTGGCAGTATTTCAAACTGGCAGCAGAACACGGCAAAGATAGCATTGTCAACAAGCTACTGGTGTTCAAGGCATGAAAAATGGGAAGTTTGAGAGGGACCATGCAGAATAACTGAGGCGTCCTGCACTGTGCGGCAGGCTTGGAGCACCTGTGGAGGAATCGTTAGAGAAGGTGAAGCTTTAGAATGGATTCGACACAGCCCAGGATATTAGAGACCATGGGGCTACCAACCAAGGAGAACTGAAGGAATAGAGTGAAGCTCTCCTAAGCCAAAGAGAAGCTGTTTACATTTCAGGTGACAAAACGGCAGGGTTGTGGCAACCCAAGCCCCTTGGTGACAAGATTACAATATGACCTCCAGGTCCTGTACGATGGGGGAAGACGGTTTACTATTTGCCTTGTGGATTTGAGATTTATTCTTATCATATTATTCTCTTTTATCTCTTGATTCTTCAAACTAGGAATAAGAATGCTACTCTGTGCAATCATATACAGGGCTTCCTTAAATAGTTTTTTTTTTTATTTAACAGACATCCATATTTAAGAAAATTTGGAATTTGAAAATAGAACTCGTTTATACTGTTGAAATAGGAATTTTGGTGTCAAGGAATGAAAGATTATATTTTAAACGTTGTATTTGTATGTCAAGTTATCAAGGGGTGGAGTGAGATGGTGAACTTTAATTTTCAATTTGAAATAATCTAGAAGCAACTTAAAGAATTATCTATACTTCCTAGGCTGGTGATCCTGAATTGTATAAAAATGGAGTAGTCCAACCAAGTTCAGGCAAGCAAGCAAATAAGCATGTGTACATGTATTTATTCAGTTCTCTCTGCTATTGACCTTAGATGTAGTGTGACTAGCATTTTTTTCATTAAAATATTATTACATCATTTCCCCTTTGCTTTTCCTCCTCTAAACTTTGGTTCTCTCTCTCTCTCTCTCTCTCTCTCTCTCTCTCTCTCTCTCTCTCT
>JADRCD010227750.1:0-20580 GCA_019843815.1 Montemys delectorum
ATATATATATATATATGTGTGTATATGTTTGTGTGTGTAACTGAATTTCAATCCTGAGTTTTGTCAATCTAATGTAGTTATATTAAAGCTATACACACACACACACACACACATATATAATATTACATATTATATATATTAAAGCTATTTATATGTATTATGTATATAACATATACATTTTTCATATTTTGTTAGTTTTATTTACTTATTTCTTTCATTTAACATTCAAGATAACAATGATCTTCTTACCCAAGACAAAAATTATTTTCTAATGCCTCCTTCAGGAACTATATGTTGTTTTCTTAAAAATTCCTTCTGTTCAGAGGATCCATTAGACCCCAAATCTCCAGCCTCTGTTGTTGGAGGGGCTCTGCATGTCTGTTTCATTCATGATTTCTGCAGATGAGGGTCCCCTCACCCAGCACACTACAGCTCTATAATTACTTTCATTTCTGGGTTCACACAGGTCACAGAACTAGTGTTAATAATAATCTTTCCCTCTGGACTTCTCTGTATTTATATATCTCTGATCCAATAACCATGGGGGACATGGAGGTGTATTTTATCTTCATTGTAGTCCTCTCGGTATTGTTTTAGCCCAGGGGGGGAAATCAAATGAGGTACAGAACGTGGTAAACTCACACAACTCGAGGTCATTAACACCTAATTAGAAACAGCTTAGAGATCTGAATGATTCTTTGGTTAAGATCTGAGAAAAATCAGAAAATGTTTAACTTCTTCATTGCCAATGCCCTCTAAGTCATGAGCAGTTAATAAAACACCTCCTGGTGGTTTTTTAAATTTTATGAAACTATATTTGACCTTGTGTGTGCGTGTGTGTGTGTGTGTGTGTGTGTGTGTATGTGTGTGTGCGCGCGCAGTTGTTCCTCTACTTTTCTCTTTAGTTGATAAAATAAGCAGTCTGTTGAAATACTGAACAAGAAGAATTCACCTTAAAGCCTATCATACTAACTTACTATCCTTAATTGAAAGGAAAAATGATATTATTATATTAGTATTGGTCTAGATAAAAAATTTAAACTATTGTGTGATGAGGAAAAATGTTAATTATTTAAATAAGAATATGCAACTCCAGTGTGACCTGTCTTTGAGAAGTTAAATAGAAGTTTGTGGTTAAAATAAGAAAAGGATATCTAAATCTATCCCAAGCATATACTTGTGTTATATTTTCTGTGAAGTCCATTTCCCTCCTAACAACTTCTCAAAATTCCTCACATATTTGAGAAAGGGAGTCATTCCAACCCCTGACCTGCAGTTTGAGATATTGAAAACCCACTGAAAGAACCCATACTTTTGTGAATGCCACCCATCTGGAGACCTTCATTATTTCAGGAAGGAAGAGTTCTTAATAAAATGTGGAAAACAGTTTCACTTGCAAAAAGATATATTGTGTGATAGACAAATAATGTCCAGACCTTTCTGTACTTGCTTCCCACACTTGCAACTCACTGTCTTTAGGACTCACTGTTTGTCTCTGTGAAAGGGGCCTTTCTCTAGAAACCAAACTCTCATCATAAAAGCTGAGCAGAGTAATTGCCCCAGAGACTCATAGCAGGGAACAGAGGAATTGTCTCTTCAATTACAGGGCTATCTCTCAAGGCTTTGTTAATTTAGTTGCCCAAGACTAACCCTGATCTCTATGTTCTTAATCTGGAGGCAAGCTAAGATGAAAATACAATCTAAGACTATGTCTAAAGCCCATAATTTCACTGAGTTTGTATGAATATCATTTCCTAACCCTCTATTTCTTCAACTGTAAAATGGGAAAATAGCTGTTAACATTTTGTCTCCCATGAGGTGGTTATGAGTAAAATAGGAATATGTATTAGGCTGGGTATGTAGACAATGTAAGTTCAGAGGAATAACCTGTTAGTAATCACAGTAATAATAATAATAATAATAATAATAATAATAATAATAATAATAACCCTGCAATCCTAGCACTCAGGATATAGAAACACGAGGACTGTAGTTCTAAGGCAGCCCTATGCATATAATAGTGAGATCTTGACTCAAAATTACTAACAAATTCAGGCAAAATGAGCTTGGAATCATGCTAGCTTAATAGAAGCCCATAGTTCCCAAGCTATATATGTATCACCTAGATTCCCTTGTTTCAGTGACTAGATATCTGGCAAGAAGTAATATAAGGGGAGAAAAGTATTTGGCTTACAGTTTGGGGGATTTAGTTTATCATATTGGGAAAGGCTTACCAACAGAACATGCGGTGGGTGGGTGGTCACATTTTTCCATAGTCAAGAAATAAACAGAACAAATATATTCTGATATTTTAATAATTCTTGGATGCCAGCCACTACTAGTCTTGGCATATTTAAGGTGGGTCACTCCTATGTAGTTAAACCTCTCTGAATATTCCTCCACAGTGGACACGGGAGGGTGTTGACTAACCCTAGTCAGGTTGACAACGAATATTAATCATCTCAATTGATTCAATGTCACCCTAATAGCTAAGTTCAGTGTTCTAAATTATAACTCACCAACATTGTCCTCTAAAGTCTCGTTCTTACCTCACAAAACAAATTATATTCAGTTCATCTGTAAAAACCCTCAATTTTTTAATAGCCTTGATGTTGGCACTGTTCAAAAACCCAAAGTCTCTTCTCAGACTCAAACCCAATCTGTTTACTATGAGGGCCTGCTAAAATAATAAAAATAAGAATAACAGCAACAAGAGCCACTGAGTTATATGCTGTCAATATATACAATGGCACAAAGTAAAACGATTCTCATTCCAAAAAAGGGGAAGGAGGGATAGAATACAGTGTTTCTCCAGATCCATGCCCAGCACCTGGGATTCTTGGTAGAATCAACTGAGTTCCACCAGCCTTGGACACCCATACCACTCCAGCTCTGCCTCCTATAATACATGCACCTCTAATCTTTGGCTATATTCACTCCATGCTTGCAGCTTTCTTTGTGGGTGTCTCTTGAATGTTTAGGGGGTTCTCTTTATATCATAAGTTTTAACTTGGAGGAAGTTCGTCATCACCATAGATTAACCAGCCTCAGAAGCCTTCTGAAACCTTGATGCAAATCCCCAGTGACACTCTCACTCTTTAATCTTCTGTGTCCTGGTATCGCTAATGCAATATGAATAATGCTATCATGTTCTCTGCCATTTTGACATATAATCGACATTGGTAGACGACAGTTGTATTGGCCTGTATGTACCTTCCAGAACTGACCCCTGAAGAAACATTTCTCTAGGTAGTTGTTCTTGAATAGGAAACTACATGGTGGGATTCTCAGTTTATACTCTTCTGAATGAATTTTCATTTTTATAGTTTGTAGACTTCAGAGTGTATATCCATGCTCCCAGGATACCTTTCCTGTTGTCCCATGTAGAATATGCTTTCCTTTAATGATATTAGTCTTACTAACAGGTTATTCCTCTGAACTTACATTGTCTACAGTTTTCAACTTATATTCTTTACCTTGTGTCTTAGTCAGGGTTTCTATTTTTGCACAAACATCATGACCAAGAAGCAAGTTGGGGAGGAAAGGGTTTATTCAGCTTATTTTCATATGGCTGTTGATCACCAGAGGAAATTAGGACTAGAACTCAAACAGGTCAGGAAGCAGGAGCTGACGCAGAGGCCATGGAGAGATGTTCCTTGCAGGCTTGCTTTTCCTGGCTTGCTTAGCCTGCTCTCTTATAGAACCCAAGACTTCTAGCCCAGGGATGGCACTACTCCTTTGATTACTAATTGAGAAAATGCCCCACAGTTGGATCTCCTGGAGGCATTTTCCCAATTGAAGCTCACTTCTCTGTGATAACTCCAGCCTGTGTCAAGTTGACACACAAAACTAGGCAGTACAATTGACCCCTTGTCAACTTGACACACAAACACATTACTATTAAGCCTCAACCCTTATGTTCTTATTCATCCCCAAGATCTAAAGTCCCACAGTCTTTACATATTAAAAGTTCAATCAATTTAAAATGTCCAATATTTTTTTAAAATTCAAAGTCTCTTAACTGTGGGCTCCACTAAAATACATTCTTTTTTTAAGAGGGAAAAATATCAGGGCACAGTCATAATCAAAAGCAAAACTAATGTCTGGGATCCAACTCACGATCTTCTGGGCTCCTCCAAGGGCTTTGGTCACTTCTCCAGCTCTGCCCTTTGTAGCACACATCTTTATTTTCTGGGCTCCAGATGCCTGTACTCCATTGCTGCTGCTGTCCTTGGTGGTCATTGTATGGTACTGGCATTCTCAAAACACTGCTGTAACTAGGCTTTACCAGTAGCTTCTCATAGACTGTCTTCACGGTGCCAAGCCTCAACTCCTTTGCATGACACCTTCAGTCCTGGGCCATGAATTGCAAACTGAGGCTGCACCTTCACCAATGGCCTTCCATGGCCTCTCACTGTGCTAAACCTCAGCTGTTCTCCATGACCCCTTCATGCTGTCAAAACCAGTACCACCTGGGTGACTCTTATACATTACCAAGTCCTGCTGCAGCACAAGGTACAACCTTGGCTATCTCTGGAACACAACCTCTTGGTGCTCTCAGAAAACACTCCCCAGAAGATGTCACCTCGATGCTGGTCTCTTTTTAATCACCGCTAATTTCTTAGCTCCAGCTAACCAGCATCAATAGTCTCAGCAATGCAAAGTTTTCATTTTAGTAGTTCTGGTATCTTGTTAATCACAGCTGATACTTCAGCCCCAGCTAACCAGAACCACAGAATCTTTACAATCAAAACAACATGGCCCTGATAAGAGTCTTTAATCTTCCCTCTGAAATTTCACAAGCCAGGCCTCCATCTCTGTACTGTTCTCAACAAGATCTTCCAAGCTCCCACAGACATTCCACAGAGTTCTTAACAGTGGCTCTTTTAGCTCAAAGTTTCAAAGTCCTTCCAAAACATGGTCAGTTTGTTACAGGAATACCCCACTCCTGGTACCAATTTGTCTTAGTTAGGGTTTTCTAGAGTCACAGAACTTAGTCTCTATGTAGTAAAGGGATTTATTGATGACTTACAGTTTGTAGTCCAACTCCCAACAATCAACTCCCAACAACAGTCACGGCAGCAGCTGTGAATGGAAGTCCAAGGATCCAGCAATTGCTCAGTCCCACAAGGCAAGCAGGCGAAGCAGAGAGCCTTCCTTTTTCCAATGTCCTTATATACGTCTCCAGCAAAAAGTGTGGCCCAGGTTAAAGGTGTGTGCCACCGCACCTTTAACCCCGGATGACCTTGAACTCATAGAGCTTTCTATGTTAATCCTGTGGGATTCGTAGCCACTATTCCTCAAGGTCTCCATGCCAAGATTCAGGTCAGAAACTTGTATCTCTCAGCCTCCAGATTAGGGCCACAGGTGAGCCTTCTAATTCTGGATTGTAATTCATTTCAGACGTAGTCAAGTTGACAACCAGGAAGAGCCACTACACCTTGTTAGACTGTACATTATTTCTAGTGATTCTCCTACATTTGTTGCTCTATTCACTGTGTGCTTGTATAAGAGCAGTGAGATACAATCAGGGAAGCATTATGAATGTTATTCTACTCAGTAATTTCCTCTACTAAACAGACCACACCGTCATATATACTGATCTCAAAATAAAGGAGGAGTGAAGTCAGATTCTTTGCTGGTACACAACACTCCCCTCTAGCCCATCCATGACAGTGAATTTACTCCCTGTGAAATGAGCCATTCTTCTACTGCCATCACTTCTCTTACCAGTCTGGTCTTCCAATCTGCCACCAGAATGGACTTCATTTTCATATAGTGGGACTTCTACAGGCAGCCACAAAAACTCCCATATTCTTCACCAGAATCTAGGTCCAAAAGACTAAGAACCCTGTGGTCAGGTTTATCATACCAATGGCCCCACTTCTTAGTACTTATCTTTACATTGACTAGATGTTGAGGCTGTGCTCACATACTTGACAAGAATCAACATAAGAGGAATGGAGTTTACATTGGATTACAGTTTTGTGAGGTACAGTCTACCATAAGTGGACAAGGCATGACAGCATGAGCCTCTAGTCACATTGAAACGACAGTCAAGTAGAGAGGTGGGGTTAGTCAAGCTAACAATAAATATTAACTTCCACCCTTCACCTCAGGGAACTATTATATTCCCATAAGAGCAAATTGTGTTTGCTATAATTCCGGGAGACAATTAGACATTTTTAGTCTCCTTTCTCATGATTGGACTGGTAATGTACAAAACTCACAAGTCCTTGTGACTCTACAGCAAACTAATTGCAAAAGGAGGGCGGGGGAGAAAGCAGCTACTTTTTACTGAGTCACAGAGTGAGGATATTTGTAAAAACTGTGAAATAATTTATTACTTTTAAATTCAGAAAACATAATCCATTTTTTTCTATGTTTTTCTTTTATTGGATATTTTCTTTATTTACATTTCAAATGTTATCCCCTTTCCGAGTTTCCCCTTCAGAAACCCCCTATCCCATTCCTCCTCCCCCTGCTTCTATGAGGGTGTTCCCCCACCCACCTACCCACTCTTGACACCCCGCCCTGGCATTCCCCTATACTGGATAATGCACTTTTTTTTTTTTATCAGCGAATGCTATTTCTGTTGGAATTAATGGATGTGGTGTGATTTCAATGAAATTATGTAATTGTTTAAAGTTCTAATATGAAACGTACTGACAGATATAGCCACCAATACACAAAAGCTCTTCAGTATCTTAAAATGTGCTTCGTTTGGTGGTTTTCAGGCTTATTTATTTTTATGTTATGTGTATGAGTGTTTGGTTTTCACATATGTGTGAACCATGTGCCTACAGATGTCATAAGGGGGTGTGGGAGATCCTGATATTGGAATTACAAATGGTTGTGAGCTGCCCTATCGGGGTGGGTGAATTAAACCTCAGTCCTCTATGACAGCAGCAGAGCCTCCTATCTGCTGCGCCTTCTCTCCAACACTGAAGGTTTTTTGCTTTTCAAATATAAATAGTTACTATATACAAACATTTGAGAAAACACTAATATTACCATTAATAAAAGGCTATTATTTCTATCAGCTTTGTTACCTTTAGACTTTCTTTTACATATCTGAACTAGAAGTATAATATCTTTTCAGGTCTCATTTTGGTAGACAAGAGTATGCTTTTGGTTCTTTATTAAAGACAGTAGTACATTGGGGGGGCATTAAAAACCCCTAAGATCTTTAATCATAAATTGCCACAGACTGGGTTGCTTCGGGGACCCCTTTTTCCACGGGGTGATAAAAGTTCTGGCCTGGTAGGCAAAGAATTCAGTGAGTGACAAACAGAAATGACACAAGGGAGTATGGTATCTAAATGCAATTTGTACAAAGTGAAAATCAGGCTTATACAGTATACAGAGAACAGGGCAAACTACAAAAGTCATGTAGGCAGGAGATGGCTACATCAAGGTCAGTGAGAACAAGCAGCCAGGTGCAAATTGGAGGAGCAGTGGTGTCCTTCTTCTTGGGCTATTTTGGTAGCCCAAGATAAATTCTCTGGGTCTGTCTGAGGCAAGTAGCTGAAGGTCGTATGCTAGCATTCCTTGGCTGTAATATAGATAATTAGTAACGGAAGCCCTACAACTTCTCTCTGCTAGTAAAACAATTCTGCCTTGTGTGGAACTGCTCTGATAATAAGTGCCTAACTAGTATTTCTAACTCTTGAGACACCCTGTCTGGTAAGACAGCTTCTATGTAAAAATTCCAAGCTAACTACAGCTAGAAAAATCAATTAGGATTATTGAAACACTGTGGAGGCCAGGAAATAATGTTTAATCTCAGTTTTAGCTATTTATGAAACATTTCTTAGGGCACCTTTATGCCTGAATAAAGAAAGCACACAAATCTCTCCACAGACTTTAGCAGAGACCAATCTGGAACACATCTGAGCTAAGAGATGTCAGTGACTGACTACCTCGGGAGACTGATTCCCTTTTGAAGTGTACGCCTCAGGTCCATTATCAGGTTTTTAGGCCTGTCATACAGACACAACCGAAGCAGACGAGAGCTATGTGACAATAAATTCTGATTATAAAAGTCTAGACAATTCCAAAATCCAGAATTTTAGTCTCTAAGTTTTCCTGACCATTCTGAAGGATAATGTGACCCAAACAACTTCCCAACTGGATCACAGTATGGATGTTCAGTGTCCTTCTCTCTCCTTGTTGAAAGGCAAGTAAGCTTCTCAATCTATAGATCCCATCAAGATGAAGAAGTGGTATTTTATAGAATTCAATGACTGCAGTCCCGTGTGTCCGCCAAACTACACACCAGCATACTATACAATAATTAACAGTGCTGTGCGGCCAGGATTTCCCTCAGCTGTGACTTTTCTAAAGGCTAATGAAAGCCAGGAGGGTGATAGAGAGGAAAGACCAGCTACCAGGAAGGTCTATAGGAATGGGAGAATCGTAAGGACAGCCTTAGACAGTTTGTGGATAGAGTTGCATTACTATAGCCAACATGTAAATTACGCCTGGTTTTCTCCTTGGCAATCACAAAGCCAACAAATAAAGGAGACTTAGGCTGAATCGGTCAGTAAAGGAAGCCTTTATTCTTGACTAAGGAAAGAAGTAGGGAATCAATTCCCAAATCAACTCTTTTACCACAGTTCTTAGATTAGGAAAATTCATCAAAATATTAATAGGCATAGACTAATAGAATTGAGATGGAGGGATAGACTAGTTAATGTGAAGAATACTTTAGCTCTACCAAGGTGTGTATATATATATATATATATATATATATATATATATATATGTATATATATATATGTATGTATATACATATATATGCGTGTGTATTTATGCTCTGTGTGTGTGTTTGTGTGAATGTGTACATGTACGCATATGTGGATGAATGTGTATGTGAGCAGTCATGCCATTGGCACAAGTGTGGAAGCCAAAGAACAATCTTGGGTGTTGGAATTCATCTTCCACCTTGTCTGAAAATCTACTATGTGTTTCTTGTTACTCACTGACCACACAGCAGAGCATATGTTCCAGGCACTTTCTAGGATCCTCCCATCTCTTCCTCCCTTCTCAGTATAAAGACACCGAGATTGCAGATGTGCATTGCCATATCTGGCTCTGTGTAGATTGTAACTAGTCAGACTCTGGCCCTTACACTTGCACAGCAAACACTTCACCCCTGAGATACTCCCCAGGCTTCTACTATTTCATAATTTTTTTTCTCATTACCCTGATGATGATTTCCCACTGTTCTAAAGTTGGGGTGACCAACATATGGAATTACAAGGAAGTTAGATGTTGTCTAGTTGTCATCTCGGCAGCCATCTTATCTCTCAAGTTTTGGCTAACATTCAGGGAGAGAGCCATTTGTCCCACAGGCATCCTGTCCTCTATGATGAACAAGATTAGAATGAAGTAGAATATAGGTAGATGATTAGAGAATATCCTGGGTAACAAACTGATGTTTATGTCTAAGTTTCTCCCAGCATGAAAACCTTCTTATTTACCTTTTGGGGATGAAGAATGTAACACAGAGAGATAATACAGAATTCAAAGCTTGCTGCTGAACATGCACTTTCTTATGTTTATGAATCTACATCTCTTATGAAAAGTTAAGCATAGTTTTACACTATTTCCCTATTTTCAGAATGGTTGGCTTTAAGCCTCTAGGTCAAATACTTACTAGGACTGATACATACAAGATTATATCTTCAAAATTATTCACAAGTTTAATTTTCTAAATAGTAGTTCTCTGCTCTGGTCTGATTGATTTGTGGCTGGTTATAAGATATCCATCAGAGAAAGACTCATTAATCCCAGATAAAATTTATAAAAAGAATCCTGACGACAGCTCAGTGTTTTTCAAAAGAAAAACGCTATGGAGCACACTCTCGCTTAATGAGTACGCTAACACCTCCTTCAGCTGCTATTCTTCCCCCCACCTCCTACAACTCCCACTAAAACTTCTTCCACATCAATCCTTCAGTTATAACCATGTGCCCTTGGATATATTACCATTTTTATTAAGTATTTTCATGATTCCATTTAGAAGGAAAATGAATTATTTCAGAGGGAAGGAAACTAGAATGGGTACATCAAACATCCAATATTGCAACTCCCAGCAACTCCAAATACATTATAAGGGCTTTATATACCAGCTAGACTTCTACTAATACTTAGAATGAATTTTTTTTTCCTGGTTTAAAGTACTAATTCTACAGGTCAGAAGGTACTGTATGAAGAAAATGCATTAGTTGATTGTATCCATGGTGTTTGTGGCAATAGGAAAGACATAAGAATCTGAAGCCTTTGAAGACTGCCTGCCAGAAAGATATTTTAGCATCTACTAGGGATTAATACTTCTTTCTTTTAGGAAGTCATTGTAATAGTCACAAAAAGAAAGAAGTTTAAGTGAGAAAATTGGGGCAGAAATAATTTTAATATTTTTAATAACCATCTTAGTCAAAAGTCTTGTTTCCTGCATTAGTGTCATGGTTATTTGAACAGATTTGAAGGACGGGATGGGGGAAGAAGAGGAGAGTGAGTCAAGGTAGGGAGGATACATGTTAGGGCTGTTCTGCTCTATCCTTTGAGAGTTAAATAGCAATAGTAGAAACAAGAGATGCAGGTCTAGAGAAATGGCTCAAATAATCAAAAGTCCTTGCTGTTCTCACAGAAGACCCCTGTTTGGTCCCCAGAACCCATATCATACAGCTCACAGCTGCCTATAATTCTTGTTCCAGGCAATCTAATACCCTCTCCTGTGCCCACTAGGAACTAAAACATACATGAAGCACACACACACACACACACACACACACACACACACACACATAAAGTAATACAAAATGGAAAAATAGAAATGTCTATAGTCACAGTTACTTTTCCACTTGGATTAATCATTTGAAAAGTTTTAGTATGTTATTTGAATTTATATTAAAAACAATATATATATATATATATATATATATATATTGAAGGAAGGCTCAATATAGTCTATATGCTAACATATTTTTTTCAAATCTGAGGAAGCATTAGAACACCTCTCAAGTGACATTCTCAAGTAAAACACTGCCAGTAAGGGAAAGAATGTATGTGGGAGTTGGTTCTAGCAATGGGTAACTGAGAAATCTTGTGCCTGATCATTTAAAAGCCAGAAAAAAAGGGGACGTGTGGCTCAGTGCACATCAGAATGTATGAGAACAAGAGTCTGGGGTGTCACTCTCAACAGTGTGAGAACATGACCAGCTGCTGGGGTGAGCACTAGAGGCCAAAGCCTTGAGAAGCAGAATTGTAACAGTGAGTAAAAGTAGGAGGGGTATCTTCAGAAGACAGGGAGAGGATTCCCATTCGTGTTTGCCACCCCTGGGTGTCCCATCTGGCTCCTCAGGATGGGTGATGCCTGCCAGTAATGGGTAAGGGTAGATTGTCCTTACTGGGTACTGGTTCAAACACCACTCTTCTAGCAATACTCTTACTGACACAACCAGAGATGAGTTTTCCAAACATTCTGGGGATTTCTTAATCATGTTAAATAGATGTACAAAAATAGGCAACACAATCTCTTTCTACTCTCTTTCTACAAAAAAGGTGATTTTTCAATATCTTCATGGTCCTAATAATTCAATATGTATGCACCCAACAGCTCACACTCTAGCACAGCAGCAGTCCTCACAAAATTTTGTATGATTATATCTATATCTATATCTACATCTATATGTATATTTATATTCATATCTATCTACATCTATACCTATATCTATCTATCTATCTATCTATCTGTCTGTATGTATATATATATATATATATATATATATATATATATATGAATGAATAGAATTGAGAGTTAGATGAATACCTTTAGCAATTAACAAGTACCGTTTCCAAGCACCGTGCCCAAAACTAGGGTTTCTAGGGGTCACAAAGTAAATGTGATTAGCAATAAATAAAACCATCTGAAGCCTATTTCCATCTTAGTAGGTGTCCTGAAGTGTATTTACATGTTGATATTATCAGGAGTGACCTGGGGACAGGGAATCCGTGCAGATGATCTGCAAGGATGCCATTATTATTTTTTACTTTCACAGAGACTGGAAATGTGAGACTAGGCCAAGGGAAGGGAGAGCACCATTATATGCCATGCACTAAGGGACACAGCAGCAGGCAGCAAATGCTGGAGGGACAGTAGAAGATGTGAGAATGAAAAGCCACAAGATGTGAAGGGTTTTTGTTGTTGTTGAATATTTGACTTATTTATAATGGGAGCCTTTGGGAGGTATAAAGTTGGAGCCATGTGGTTGTCAATTAACTCGTCAAGAATGACTGGAAATACAGTGCCTCTATGCATGATAACGCTAATTACTGCATATGGGTTCACCTTATACCTTGCAGGTTATTTGTGAATCTCCTCAACCATCCTGTGTCAATTAAACCTGCTCCTGACATCCACTAGGAAAGCCTGTGTCACCTCTGAGAAGGATTTTGATAAGACCATATTTTGTTTATTTGATGGAGCAGGGAAATCAGCCTTTGATTGTTGGATAGTTCTGTGACTAGTAGAGGCAGTTGTAAGCTGAGCAGAAGCCTAAGAAATACACAGTATGGCCTGAACTTGAAGCCTTCCATCAGTATGCAGCCTTCCACTACATACAGGGGACAAACTGTATCAGAGATATCACCTACAAAACCAAGGATGGCAAGATAAAACTCACAGTTGCAGACACTGGCTTACATTTTGACACTCCTGCTTGGAGCAGGCTCCTTGTCTGAGCCATCTCCACTGTGACAGACTGTGGCCCCAAGGAGTTCTCGAAGGCACTGTGGGTTGAGTCCAGAGCCAATTTATCAACATCGATGGCTTGCTCCAATTTCAGGCCGATTGGCGCTCTCTGGCTGACTCGTACAGCTAGCAAGCAATTAGCTAGGCCCTCTCAGAAGCACTTCCAATAGATAGAGCGGCAAGAACTTCCGAAGAAGACTTAAAGAGTTTCTTGGGAGATGAAACACATCAGCAGACATAATCATCCTGGCCTTGATTACTCCAGGAAGAGGGACTTGGGGGTGTGAGCCCATCAGCTGGTGACCAGAGGGCAATTTTGCTCCCCGACAGTGTCGATTTTTAACTTCCTACAAGTTGCTGATGTCTGCAGCTGTGGCGTTTGTAGTAGGAGTCTATTTTGGGTCAATGATTTAGGAGGCAATGCAATGGTAGCTAGGAAATGCTTCTAAGCCAATTTGGAGAATTCTGGGCTTTTGACTTGAATCAGGTTCTATAGATATAACCTGTCTTTCCAATTTTTTCATTGCAAAGGGAAGGCCTGAACCTACTTTCTCTTGGGGTTTTCTTGCCTGATGCATTCACATTTGGGCTGAATTTTGTTGGGGCTTGGGGGGTAGCTGTTACATGCAGTATCTACAGTAGGAATTTTGGATTGACTCAGATTTCTATTCCAGTGACATGATTCAGGAAGAGAGGAACAGAGGACAAGTGTGTTGGTAATATTTGGGCATTTTACTGCAGGGGAAAAAGTCAAACCAAAGGGCTAACAGACAAACAAAACTGCTGGTCCTGATCACTATTTTCATCCGCCTGTTAAAGGCCACTCAATTTCTCTAACCCCTGAACCTTGACCTCTGATCCCCAGCCTAATGGGTCAGCTACAGGATGCCAGAGTGGGAAAGGAGAGTGTGTCTGGAATACTAAACATTACTCATGGTTCTCCCAGATGGACTGTGGGATGAACTGTCCCTCGTGGAAGACCAGAGTGGCTCTTGCTTCACTTAAAGCCACTTTCTATAGGCATCACTAAGTGTTCCTTACTTTTCAGAACTAAAGCTGTTTGTTTCAAGTCTTTCACATGCCTTTTAGAAATAGTCCCTTATTAAGCTCTCCTCTGTTGCTGCACTGAATTCAGCTGCTTGGATTTATCACATATACATATATGCATACAAGTCGTCTGTGGTTCAGTTTTTTTTTTTTTTTTTGAAAAGAAAAGTTACACAGATGACCCTCAGACTTCATAGCAATTTTGTGCAAATCAATCTCTAGTTACAACATGCACACATTAAGCATAATAGCTAGAGCATTAGTAACGTGTGGATTTGAACACACAATTTCAGGGAATATTAACTGCTATTTTTGATATCACCCAGTCCTTTGCTAACTTCTCATATAGAAAATGTTATGCTTTGGCTTAAAGAAAGAAGAAAATATTTGAGGGTACACTAATCAGTTGTGGATAATTATTACAGAATAAGTGAAAACCCAACTGTCTTTCAGTTGGTTTTTTTTTTTGTTTTTTTTTTTTTTTTGTTTTTTTTTTTTTTTTTTTTTTTTTTTTTTTTTTTTTTTTTTGCATTTAGCTAACCCTTTCAATACACACTTAAGTGGAATAATCTTAGCCAAAATTTGTCTTTATGTTTATATTGGGATGGTGGAAGAGAAAAGGAAAAAAATGAATAACAGAGGTCAAATCGTTAGTAAACATGATAAACCACATGTGAACCTTAGCATGGATAAAATTATTATGTATTTTAATTTAATTCCACTTGTAAGTAGAGACTACTATATAAAGTGACTCTGTGTCCTTTAAAGTGCATATTAAATGAACAAATGTTTTGGTTGGTTGGTTGATTTGATTTGGTTTTTTTTTTTTTTTTTTTTTTTGTAATGCTTTGTTATGTTGCTAAGGAAGTCAGTCTGCCTACTCAATCTAAGGGCAAGAAAAAAAAACCCAAACCAACCCTTCAATATGTTTCTCATATCTTTATTTATTGCCATTTTGGTAGATGGAAAAGGAGTGTGACGAGTTAGCATACATTTCTTCTATATTTAAATGCCACAATACAGAGAACAATAATGCATCAATTAACTTTAATTACTCTCTGGCTTGTCTCCTCTGATGCCTGGCACTGTAAGCAATGTGCTTTTATGAATAGCCTCCTGACAGGAGAAACCTCCAAAGCTCTATAACTCCTTCGACAATCTCTGTCCAGGGTCTCACAAAGAAAATCATTTAATATTCTTGTATGTTGCCTCCTTCCCTCCAATAATCTCAGAAGTCAGATCTCATCATTTATAACTAGATATTAAACATAGCCACAGAGTCAAGAGTGTAAAAGCCCCCAAAGCAGTAACATGAACTGTTACTGTCCAAGTATAGAACCATATATGCCATTAACTTTTAAATTTGTACTAAACTGAGATTTGGAAGTGACAATCCCCAATGTGGGAGGGTGATAAAGTTCTAGCAGCTGAGAAAGAGTTAGGAATGTGCATTTGCCTGTCCACATTGAGTCAGTTGACCAAGCTAATCCATTTAGCACAAATAGGTATTGTGTCTACAATTAGGACTAAACAATGTGTTCATCCACATTAAAATAACCACGTCCTGGGAATCATATTTCTTTGAGTAGTATAGACATAAAATTAAAACTTTATCTGTTAGACTTTTCCAAGATGGTGAGTTCTCAAGATTAGCCTCTCCAGAGATATACCACAGGGTCCCTAATATCTACAGATACCCACCCATCAAGCTGTGAACATCAGAATAGAAAATCTTTTGTGGACTCTACTCGAATTCCCTTGCCTTACTTTGTTTTCTCTTCCTCGCAGCTACTAGATTGCATTCACTAAGTTAATTATCATCAATCAGTCAGTCAATCAAAACTCAAAAGTCAAAACATGTTCCTTAAACTCATTTATGTATCATCAACACTACCAGTTGCCCTTACCCAACATTTCCTTTTTGAAGGATCAGTTTCTCATATGAACTACAGATAATAAATAGAATATAACGAATATAAAATATAGCATTTGAGAAACTAGATATCAATGACTTTACTGATAGGATGCTCTATAATTTATTTTTTTTAATGTGGACAATAGGAGAGACTACTGTGAAGGCAAGTGTAGCTTTTGTGTGTATTTAAAATGCTTCCTTTCAGCGAGACAGTGGTGGTGCGCACCTTTAATCTCAGCATGTGGGAGGCAGAGACAGCCAGATTTCTGAGTTCATGGCCAGCCTGGTCTACAGAGTGAGTTGCAGGACAGCCAGGGCTACACAGAGAAAACCTGTTTCAAAAAAACCATAATAATAATAATAATAATAATAATAATAATAATAATGATTCCTTTCAGTGTTGAACATCTTCTAAAATAATAAAATCATACAAATTAGAGTTGTCTTAACCAACTGCACTAGTTAAGTTTTTGAGAGGTCTTTGGGATTTCTTTTCTCATCTCATTGTTTGGCTTTTGTTTGAGATGTTTTTTGTTCTTAGTGTTGTTGTTCTGTCAAGTTAAAATCTTCTGGGAAGATGGACACTAAATTGAGGACTTGCCTTTATCAGATTGACCTAAGAGGCAGTTCTTGATTGATGATTGATGTGGGAGGAACCAATCCACTGCAGACAGTGCTGCTTACTTGATTGTATAAGAACACAGGTCAACCAAGACATGGATATCAAGCCAGTAATTAATATTCCTCTTTGGCTTTTCCTTTTTTTTTCCTGCCTTGAGCTCTTGAACTGGCTTTTTACAATGGACTAGAATTTATAAGTTGAAATACACCCTTCTCTCTGCAAATTGCTTTTGGTCAATGTTTTACCACAGCAATAGACAACAAACTAAAACATTCCCTAACCTCTCACATTTTCATTCTCTGGTAATATTACTATTTGGATGGGAAATACCTCCATGGGCTCATGTGTTTGAATATGTGGCCCTTAGTTACTCATAACTTAGTTACTCAGTTAGGGGGACTGTGAAATTTATGGCAAATAGGGCCAAACTGGAAGACCTAGACCACTGGGTGTGGTCATTAAGGGTTATAGCCTAGACCTACTTCCAGTCCTCTCTTTACTAGCAAATCCACCAAGAAATGAATAACCTCCTCTTGTTTCTTATGTTTCAGTGGAAGTATCAGAATCACATTGTCCACCCCACCATGATGGACCATATTCCTAAAAACTGTGAGCCAAAATAACTTCCTTTCCCTTGAGTTGCTCCTGTGATGCGTTTTGTTAAATGGACAAGAAAATAACACAGGAGGCCCTTTCCCATCTTGATGAATTCTTGGCTATTAGAAACCTTGCAAGCTCATTCTGCCTCTAACTTGGATAAGATTTACCCATAACTTAATACAAGTAATAGCTTCATACTTAGGAGTTTGACGTCTAGCCTCTTTCAGCAGCATTTTCTAACTTGAAAAGAATTTAAATAAGGGCAATGATTGACCTCAATAAATCCACTTAGAAGAGTAACATTCCAGGCACTAAGGAACTGTGGGAATCAACTTGGGTGAAGAGAACATTGTGGCTTCATCTCAATTATACAGGTTGATTAAAAAAATCTAAGGCCATCAAACCTGCCACCACTTGCTTCAATAAAACTTTGCTGTTTGTGGTATTAGATGAGTTACTTAAACACCAATCAGTAAAAGGAGAAAATAATTATACTATCTCATAGATTTATAGTATAAAACAAGTTGAATTATTACATATGAAGCCCTAACTTGTATAAAGGTGGTGTGTCTGCCCTAGAAAGGTCCCACAGGAAAATAGAGAGATTGTTTATTTCATAGGGCTCTGTGACCATTCTGCTAACAGGAAGAGGTTTAAAAAAGCAACAAAAAATAGAGCTTAGCTAGCTTTTGCCTGGTTTAAAAATATATCACTTGGTCGACCATCCTGTTTAAGAAACTCTTCTGTTATCAATGTTCATAAACTCTGCCTATTAAGGCAGCAGATGTGCCAATTATTCCTAAAAGTTCAGAGAGTCAGCATAGAGTCACCAAGTTCTGTGTGCTGGAGCCACTGATAACATTATTCCATGCTGTGGGCTTTCTTATACTTTGTAAACAGCTACTTGTTACATTCTTTGGAGATTAATATATAAATGTGCCAGCAAGAATAATTCATGTAAAAAGTCATAATTTTAATGGCCAACCTGCAGAAATATTCGCTGAGATGTTAAGTGATTTGAGAACTGACATTCAAAGTTAGCTAATAGCGGATTATGAGGCATACAAAAATGTCTACATTTTTGTAGACGTTTACATGATATCTTATAAGACAAGGTATTTGATGTTGCTCACAGCAAAGAACAAAGAATGAATTTGCCTCTTCAGTATCCTGAACAGCATGTTAGGGGCAGTGGCGTACACTCCAGACTGAAAAGTACTCACTACCCAACCTCACCTAGAACCTAGCATAAAACATCTCTGTCTGTGAAGATGAAGGACTCTGCAGAAGTTTAGCAGGCAACCCCAGCTCTAGCTACAAGTTCATGTCTGGGTGCCTGGATGCTTTCTTTGGTCTAGCCTCATTTTAAAACACAGGTGGATGCAAGAAGTAGGTTGTACTGTCACTCAGGCAGATGGAAAGAGAAGGTGATGGCTGTTGGTCACACACTGGCTCTTAGGACTTCTGCTCCTATTTTAATGGCCAATGTCAATCCTGTGGTCACATCTAACTTCAAAGAAGCAGAGAGAGGATGCTTTATTGCATCCCATAAGAAAGCAATATACATGGTGGGACTGAATGTTCTGGAAGCATGTGTATAGTAGAGGATTGCAAATTAGATCAATAGGAGGAAAGGACCTCGGCCTTGTGAAGGTTCTGTGCCCCAGTGTAGGGGAATGCCAGGGCCAATAAGTGGGAGAGGGTGGGGTGGCAGGCATGAGGAGGGGGGAGGCAACAGGGGTTTGTTCTTGTTTTTGTTTGTTTGTTTGTTATTTGGAGGGGAAACTGGGAAAGGAGAAATTTACATGTAAATAAAGAAAATGTCTAATAAAAAAAGAAAGCAAGCAGAAAACAAACAAACAAACAAATGTTGGATCACATCCTCATGACAGTAATAAATGAATTATTTTTTATCCTTTTCTTTACAAGATCATTTTTTTTGCTAAGATCAGAAAATATATAATATTCCAAAGAACTCCATCTTCATCATGAAACAAAGCAAACTACATAGAATGATTTTTATGACATTTAAACATCTCATTTGTGTTTAAAAGGCTACTGAGTCCAAGGCAAGAGTAGGTGACAGAACATTCCCTTTAACTATACAGTTTGCCTGGCTTCACTTGCTCCTTAACAAACCATCTTAAACTTTAACTCATTTAAACAAACACCATTCATCTGTTCAGGATCATTGTGGGTGGGGCCAGCTGGACTTAGTCTCATTGGCTTATTCACAGGGCAGTAGAAATGATTGGAAAGATGGATACTCTCATTTAGTAGACAGGACAGGGATGGATTTCTGTTTTGCTCTGGGAGTCTGGTCCAAAGATCCTAAAACAGTAATTTTAGGACTAGAGGAGGAATTAATGAAAGCCAGAAGCCTACTTCGAGGAGAGACTAGGAAGCTAAAAATCTCATGAAATCACTCCCTGCAAAGCGAAAAGAAAGCAGATTTTTTTAAAAAAATAGGAAGAGCAACAGGGTTAATGACAAACACAGGAATCTATTGGTAAAAGAATGGTTGGCCCACCTCTGCCAACAACACATGACACTTGCTGAGAATAGCGAATATCAATAGTTTGATGGCCTACCCACTGAATAACATATGCAGCATCAAGACTACAGCACCTATTTGTAGATATTTCTCAATGGTTTTGATTTAGTTGCAGAGACCATAGTCTGTAATATAAATAGAAAATGCAATTTCCATTTATGGGAAGGGAGGAACCTTTCTGTTCTTTTTATATACCTAGCCATTTAGTGAACTACCAATCAGAGTAGTTCTAGCTACCTGTTCAAATAACAGAAAAATGACCACCTTTTTTTTGTATTTTTTAATTCTGCTTTCTATTTCTAATACTGTATTAGTTTCCTATGGTAAAATCATGTCCAAAAAAATCTTGTGGTGGTAAAATGAGAAGAAACCCTTCACATCAATACAAACTTTGAAATATGCCATCTCTGTCAAGGAACTATATTGTAAACATTCCTTTCTTGAGACTGATACCCACAGTGGAGATGTGAATGAGAAGATACAATCGTTTTTCAATAACACCACCTAATAAACACACATGGAGTCAAAGCCATCTATGCAAATCTTAGCCCACTGTGCCTACCCAATCCTCCGCTTCACCTGGCTCTGCCACAGCTAGCAAAGTAAGGAGTAAGGAGGGAGGGCCTAAGCAAAGGCACAAATGAGAGCAGGAGTATGAGAGCTCTGGTTTACAAAGCAAGGCTGGTGTCCCTGGAGGGCTCAGAATAGTTGGCAGTGAAAGGAGCTCGCAGAGGAAGGTAAAGAGCGACCATTGAGATGGGCTTTGGATTTTATCAAGAGCTCGTTAAAGTGTGGACTAGAAGTGACAGAGTCAGATGAGCATTTGGACATTACTAAGTATGTGGAGGATAGATTCTACCAGGACAAGATGAAAACAGGACAATCTATATCCCCAAATGCAGAAGAGATGTTCATACCTGGGAATAGATAGGTTTAATTATATAATATATAATTATCTATACATATATATATATTTACACATATATATGTATGTGTGTAGGTATATATATATGAATAGATATATATATCATATATATATGATATATATATATATATATATATATATAGAGAGAGAGAGAGAGAGA
>JADRCD010227750.1:20680-76624 GCA_019843815.1 Montemys delectorum
TATATATATATATATAGAGAGAGAGAGAGAGAGAGAGAGAGAGAGAGAGGAGGCATCAGTACTACAGGAATAACATAGAAGTCTTAGTCAGTGTGGCCTTAATGGACAACTAAGATTGCTGTGCACAAGAAAATTTTCTAAAGACAAGAGATTGAAATTTTGCAAATCAAAATGTCCTCAGCACAGGGAGCTTAGTATACTGAATTACAGAAAGATAAATGTAGAACTCCTATGCACAGTATTGTACTGAAAAACATAAAGAAAATGTCTCTTAATTGATTGTAAGATTTGAAACTGCCCGCAGTTTCATGAACTGGGTTCTCCCAGAAGAAGGACCAAAGGATCTGAAATAGAGGGTTCGAACTGCAAAGAGAAATCACGAAGTCAAGTTGAAATAGCCCAATCAAGACTTCACTCTACTTAGAATAAGCCAGGGTTTTTATAGTCACAGAAGAAACCGAAACCAAATCTCTAGATTACATGACATTTGCATACTGCAAAAAAGGTTCAGGTGCCAAAGTCCCCAGGTTCGGAAGATCTTCAGGGGGTGGGCAGGTAGGCGTACTCAGTCGGTGGGCATGCTCAGGCAGCTTCTTCAAAAATGTACTGACTGTCTGCAGAGAGCATTTGTCTTAGCTCCCCAGGTGGTAGCCTCCAAGCAGAGACTGCCAGAAGTCCACTGGCTGAGGGGAGGGGGGACGTAACAAGATTAAGAGCCACAGTTTCAAAACTTTCAACCAAATCAAGTATATAAACTATTTTTTCCTTGATCGGAGTGCTGCATCAATTTTCCATAGTCGAATAACAACCAACCCAAAACAAAGTAGCTTAAAGAAAGATTTGATCGTTGGTTCAGGGTTTTGTAGGTCACAAAGATGGGTTTCTAGTTTGGGGCCTCAGAAGAGTGAAATCGCAGTTACTCAGGTGTGCCTTCATCTGGAGACTTAACCAGGCAATGATTCCTTTACAAATTCTCTCATTGCAACAGTATCCCTTGTCCTTCTTGCGGGAAGACATTGTCCTTAGCTTATGACCTGTTGGATGCTGACAAGGGACCACTTAAAATCCTGGAGGCCAGTGCCAGCTGCCTGAGATCCCACGTAAGGTATCTCCGTATTGCAGTTTCTTTCCTTAGAAAGGGCCCATTTCTTCTAAGGCTTATCCGATAGGTAAGATCCATCCAAGACTGTCTTTTGCCAATTCATACTCCACTGGTGATAACCTTAACGTCTTCTGCAAAATTCCTTGATTTTTCTTATACAGTGTAATCTAGTACTCCTAGTCACAGTCCCACTAAACCAAGGGGGTGAGTTTATAAAAGACAGGAACACTACATATCGGGAGGGGGCGGAGATAGGAACCCTTTGAGAGTTCTTCTGACCACTAATGTGTTAATCAAAGAAGTTAGTGTTACAGGGTCAATTTTGTAGCTGTTTCTAAGAGCCTATCGTATAGTCTCTAGGGTCATGTAGGCATCAGGGAGCAAAGTAATTCTGAGAGAATTAGAGCCCAAAATAGATCATTTTGTAGAGGAGGTAAAAAACCTCTTGCTTTTACACAAATTTGTGTTGCCACTAACTCCTAAGTGTGTAATTCAAGCTATAATATACATCATAAAATAGACTAGTATATACTACATGTGTATGAAGCTTCTAAAAAGGTTTGAAGATACTAAAGGAACCATAGCTCAATATTATAGTTTGGATGTACAGAAGTGGGAAAATTAGATAAGATAAAATGAGTTAAATGTAATCATTTTCACAGGTGCTGTGTTGTGTCTGAATATGAAGCACACATGATCCCCTACCTTAATGGTTGTTTTACTTAGGGAAGTAGAGCATCTTTATGATAACTTCTCTCTTGGACTTGAGTTCTCTGAATCACCAGATGGATGAGGCTCTATTAATGTATTCTGCATATGAAAGTAAGATGGTCAGAGTATGACTCTGTGAATACAATTTTGGATTGGAACTCAAAAGCCAAGCCAAACAGTTTCAACAAAAATTAATCTTCAGCCTTAGCCTTTGGAATGATCAGGACATTTGTAACTATGTATTTCTGTTCTCAGGCTTAAGTAAAATTAGAATGCTATACAACAATGTTAGTTAGAGTATTCACTACCACCCCCAGATTCCTTTGTAAAATTTAGCTGCCCCTCCTCCCGCCAAGAAGTGGGCAATTACTTTGGCTTGGGAGAAGTTCACAGATTGCTCTGTATCCATACTGCATACTTATAAACTCCTATGGCTGTTGAGAGCATGATTGTGCAGCAGTGAAAACTCCCCATCCCAGCCACAAACGTGTGTCAAAATACTTAACCACAAAATTTGTGACTTCATTGTTTAATATTTACCAATTCAGATAAAATTTATGTAAGAAAAAAATCACCAAGAGCCAGGCAGTAGTGGTGCATGCCTTTAATCCCAGCACTTGGGAGGCAGAGGCAGGCAGATTTCTTAGTTTAAGGCCAGCCTGGGCTACAGAGTGAGGTCCAGGAAAGCCAGGGCTACACAGAGAAACCCTGTCTCAAAAAAATAAATAAATAAAACAAAAAAAACCAACAAAAACAAAAAACAAAAAGAAAGAAAGAAAAAAGAAAAAGGAAAAATCACCAAGAAAAAAATTCGCATAGACTTTCAAAGAGTAAACACACCCAGTAATCAATTAATTTCTATTTGATCAACTATTTATTTTTATATGCTAAGGTATGAATGAATAATAGTTACATAATAAATTTTCATTTTTGATAATACTATATCTCACTCTGATTATTTTCCTTTCCCACAGTCAAATGCAACAGGTCCCTAGAAAGTCACACCCCTAAAAATGGTTGATGCTTTTACAAATATTATGGTCTCTAGCCCTTTTGCTGAGAAAAACATTGAATGCACTGCAGATCTAAAATGAATTATAAAATCATTACAAAGCACAGCTAACCCGAAAGATGCTACTCTGTATGATTTGATTGGGATTACATGGTGGTCTCTGAGGAAGAGGTGAATCTGAAGACTTGGAACTAAGGTGTAGTAATATGAGTTAGACATCCATAGTTCCAAGAAAAAAAATTCTTTTATGGATTTGGGGAATATATTCTCTGAGTTTCTTAACACTGGGAACATAAGTTTGACTTGATAACTTTTGTTCCCACCCACAACATCCCATGCAAGCCCTATCTAGTCTATTTTGAAATATTAAACTGATTCATGTCAAGCCCTGCCTGGCACCAAAGTGAGGTCCTTTGTCAATTCCTTAATGCAATGTGCTAATCCACATCAAGGTCACAGTTGTGTATCCAGGGAGTATCTTTCTTTTCTTTCTTTCTTTCTTTCTTTCTTTCTTTCTTTCTTTCTTTCTTATTTATTTATTTTTGTTTGTTTATTATTTTATTTAGCTTTCTTTCCTGTGCTCTGCTTTTCAGGGAGAAATGTGAGGGCCATGTTCAGCTCTGTCACTTGACAGCCTCAGTGTAACACACTGATAGCAGGTGACTCTGGCAGGGATCTTATTCTGCTAACAGATAGTCTATCTTGTCACAAATTAGAAGGCTGATGTTTGTAGAAGCTTTAAACCTTATTTACATATTTGCCTCTGCCAACTGTAAATTTCCCTTTTATCACCATTAGCCTTATGGGGCCATAAACGTTAGCCATTTGCTCCTTCAAATGTCCACCCTAGAGAAGAAATATTGAGGTAACAAATGTGAAACCTTGGTTCTTATTATAGTGCTCTGAAAGATTTCAAATTCTGCAAAGGATCCACTTTCGCGATCTGTTTGATTCTTGTCTCTTCTAATTCAGCTCTTTTTTTTTTTTTGTTTTGTTTTTCCAGAAGAGTCTTTCTAGCCATTTGTAATTGAGGGGAAAGGTGCGGAAAGACTTTTTCTCACACAGCATACCTCACAAAGGCAAACCATATGCTATCTGTTTTCCTATGGATTTTGTATTGCAAGTACCATATGCTTCCTTCCATTGATTGATCTTACCCTCAGGAGTGAGCTAAGGATACATATATTTTAAGTCTCTCTGGTAGGAAATAAGATATCCTTCTATTGCTCTTTTAGATTAATGCGCTCAAAGCCTTTGCTCTAATGGATGATCTATAATTTACATCAAAATTTCAATCACTTTAAATTAATATATCCATTTCCTTAATGAATCTTCTTATTGGGTTCTACTTTGGTTTTTCACAAAACAGTCTGGCATGGCTGTTTACAATTTTGATTTTACTTAAAATCATAAAATAACTCACTGTTTTTTTATTTTACTTTTGTAGATTAATTAGAAAGTTTTATGTATTATTTTGAAATAAATATTCATGAAAAACATATTCTGTATTTATAGCCCCTTTTTGATGGCATCAGAAGAATGAGCAATAAAAAAGTATGTATTCTACTAACAGAGTTATATAAATATTGTGAGAGTCATCTCTGAAAATAAGGTTGTTTATTTCTTATTTGTACCCATGAGATTTACAGGAGGAAGTCACATTAATTCTGATGGGATTTAGTAGTCAAAATTTCCTCTCTATCAGCAGAAGGGATGTCTGTGGGCATAGCAAATGAGAAAGTTGAAAAATGAATTTCCGTGACTTAAATTTTTTATTGTAATTGTTGCATATTTAATGCTGTTCCTTAATACTAGTTTGGCTAATTGTAGATATAAATATCAGGTACATGTTTACAAGGGAAAATAGAGATTAAGCAGGATTCATAATCAGACAGAGGTTGACAAAGGGAACACTGTCTTGTCAAGACTCAGTTTAGATCACATGGTCCAACTGAATTTATGGTGATTTAGGTGTTCTAACACATGCTGCTATTGAGTTGGATAAAAAGATGTTTCGTCCTTCAACTAAGATGGTTTAGGTGAGAGCAACTGTCATACTTAACCTTGATATGTAGATAGATCAGAGAAGATTGTGTATTAATATTTCTACTTTCACACTGTGGTCTCACTTCACCTATTACCTGGTTTACACATTTGATTCTTTGTAGAATATCCTTTGAATAAAGATATCAGAAAGTTTTTTATTTGTTTTGTCTTGTTTTTGAGTTGTAAAGCAGTGTCCTAGGATAGGTTGCAGATGGCAACAGGATAGGCTCAGACAGATTACATCATAAAGTGTCTGGGTGTCACAGTAAAGCCTAAAAAGGGTTTTGCCATTTCTGATGATTGGAACTAGTATTATGCATCCTTTCCTATATGCTAATATATGAATATATTTTTTAATGTATTGTAGGACATATGCATATACATACATGCATATGCCCCATTACATAGACAAATATACACACATACACACACAGGCATACATACATGCATATGCTTACACATGCACATATACACACATGCATAATATATAATTTCTGTACTCTAAGTAACCCATTACCCTATTTTGATAAGTAATGCCAATAAAACTCATTGGTTTACCAAGTAGGTATCCATATACATTTATGCATAAGAATAGAGTGAATGAAATCCAGATATTGTTAAATGCTTCTGTGTCTAAGGGATTGCATCAAACGCTTTGTCAATATAAGACAAACAGACAGACAGACAGACAGACAGAATCACTGCCTCAGAATGGCAACAATAAGCAGTAAACAGAAAGCAAATGAATTAAATTATATTTTTGAGTACTGATACAAATTAAATGACCAGAAAGTCATAACTGTAAAAGGAATAGGTAGGGTGAGTAGTTGTTTTTTTTTTAATTTTTTATTAGATATTTTCTTTATTTACATGTCATAGGATATCTCCTTTCCCAGTTTCCCCTCCAAAAAAACAAAAAACAAAAAACAAGGAGAATAAACCCCTGTTCCCTCCCTCCTCCTCCCTTCCCCTGCTTGCCATCCCACCCTCTCCTGCTTACTGGCCCTGACATTCCCCTACACTGGAGCATAGAACCTTCACAGGGCCAAGGGCCTCTCCTCCCATTGATGACCGACTTGGCCATCCTCCACTATACACATGCTGCTGGAGCCATTGGTCCCACCATGTGTACTCTTTGGTTGGTGGTTCAGTCCCTGGGAGTTCTGAGGGTACTAGTTAGTTCATAGTGTTTTTCATCCTAAGGAGCTGCAAACCCTTCAGCTCCTTGGGTCCTTTCTCTAGCTTCTTCATTGTGGACCATGTACTCAGTCCAATGGATGGCTGTGAGCCTCTACTTCTGTATTAGCCGGGGACTGTCAGAGCCTCTCAGGAGACAGCTATAGCAGGCTGGATTGTCATTCCTTCAGTCTCTGCTCCATAGTTAGTCTCTGCAACTCCTTTCATGGGTGTTTTGTTCCCCCTTTTAAGAAGGAATGATGTATCCACACTTTGGTCTTCCTTCTTCTTGAGTTTCTTGTGGTTTGTGGATTGTACTTTGTATATTCTGATCTTCTGGGCTAATATCCACTTATCAGAGAATGCATACCATGTGTGTTCTTTTGTGACTGGGTTACCTCACTCAGGATGATATTCTCCAGATCCATCCATTTCCCTAAGAATTTCATAAATTCATTGTTTTAATAGCTAAGCACTACTCCATTGTGTAGATATACCACAATTTCTGTATCCATTCCTCTGTTGAGGGACATCTGGGTTGTTTCCAGTTTCTGGCTATTATAAAAAAGGCTGTAATGAACATGGTGGAGCATGTGTCCTTATTACATGTTGGAGCATCTTCTGGGTATATGGTAGGGGGAGTAGTTTTAAAAGTTATAAAGGGCTAAACCACAGAAGTACTGAAATAAATCCTACTTGGAGGTGATAGGGGTATTTCTTAATATAGGCCATACTGTTGTACTAAAAGGTAGCACAATGTGTTTCTTTAAACACCTGGGATGAAGAAGATAAGCATATAATTCTAAAAATTAGGATGGTGTTGTGACAAGACTTTTCCTCAGAAACACACACACAGGTCTTCTCACCCCATATAAAGTGCATGTGACAGACCAAAGCACTGATACCACCATGTGAACACCAACTTGGATTAGTTACAGAAATATAGGTAATGGATAATTACAGTACAGAAATGATCCAAAGGCAAATACATCATCAAAGCCCACTTCAGCAAAATACCACTTCACAAAAGCTGGAGGCTCAGAGTATATTGTAGGCAGCTCAAGGTTGGAGAGTGTCCTTTCCAGAGCCTCAGATTGACAAAACCTCTTCCAGGCATTTTGGCTAGTTTCTGCTTCTTCAGCAGCTAATGTGGTCTTAGAATCTTCTTTGCAGCTTGGGTGTTCTAGGAGTGACTCTCAGCAGCCTTTATTGTTTACTCTATGGAGGGAGGAGCCTAGTGAAACTACTCTGTTTCAGGGACTTCCTGGAGCTATTTTGAGTTGTTTGTCCTCTGGGTTAAGGAGTTTCCTGCAATATGGAATGTCTTGATCTTGTAGGAAACTGTTAGAAACCAAATGGGTTCTTCCAACAAAGGAAAACTGGTGCTTCCTAATAATCTCAGCATTTGAGTTAGTTTCCAAAATTGAGACCATTGAATGTTTCTGAATTCAATGTTCTAAAACCTCTTAGATTGTCCATCAGTAAGTAGGGTCCATAAGCCGAATGCTTTCACAGGTCAGATAGGCAACATGTAAAGAGGAAATGGAACTCATAGAGGAAAAGGGGCTTTCTAGAGAACCTTCCAGATGAGAACTGCCAGACATGATGATTCCAAAAGAAACAGCAATCCAACAATTCATAAAAGTTCCTCGATTTTAAAGACTGGAAATAATGAGCACCTTTATACAATGGAAAATACTTTGGGCCTAGATTAAGACTGTGAAACTTAAATTAATTTGTTTACTATTATGAATGGCGGGAGAAAGTGGGGACTAGAAAGAACAGAGGAGTGAAACAGCCTGACATGTATTCTGGAACATGGCTTTGTGGCAGAGTATGCTTAGATTTGATCTGAGTAGAGAGAGTTTGGCAGTTTGAGAACAGAGTGTCATGGAGACAATAGTTAAAGCTGTGACTATTGGTTAAAATAATTAATTAATATTTCCCAAGAGAAAATACATTATGATGAAAGGAAAATGGATACCATAGCAAAGAGGAAGTGTGATGGGTGACAGAGGAAGAGAATTCAGTGAATGTAGAGAGATTGCCAAAGAGTGACTATTTTTTAATACAGTCATGGGTAAATTTTTGGGTAATTGTGGTAACATGGATTGTTCACCAGCCACCACCTCTTCTCTTTTTCTTCCAGCAAAACCCTCTGATAAAATTATCGGTATTGAAATATTGACTCTTTCTCCCTTAGTCTCACCTGAGTTTCAAGAATGAAGCTTTGCACTTGTTCATTCGCTATTCTTTTCATCAGTCACATGGAGTCTAAATCCAGTTTGCAAATAAGTCTTTTGCTTGCCTCTTCTTCCTGCCTCCTTGGTAGCTCTAGGTAAGCCCTCTCCACTGGCATGCCCTCACCTTAGCAGAGGTTCATGCTGGAGTTTCCTAGACCATGTTTCAGTTCTGGGATTATACTTTCTTCTCATCTGCACACTCATCCTTCATGATCTTAGCCAATATTGGCACACATTTTAAGAGGTATAGTACATCATAAGGCAGAAGTCATGGTTACTGAAGAGGCATATTTTCAGATTTCATCCACAATCAGGACGCAGAGATTAAATCCTGAAATTAAGCTCTAATTATAGTTTTTATGAGGTCTGGGACTTCAGTCCATGACATAGTTACATTAACATTCAGAGTGGGTCTTCCTATATTAATATAACCTAGAAAATACCTATACCACCTTCTTAATATCAAGTCTATATGTCAATGTCTTAGATTTAACATATCTCCAAACATCTTTCTGTCTAAGATAAAGGCAATTAATTTTAGTTGCTCCAGTCATTGTTCTAAAAAAAAAAGTTCATATATAGGTATCTATGGTTTGTGTAACAAACCATGTTACACAAAATCAACCCCTAACTCCAAGAATTCCCAGGCCTTTTAAAAATATATATGTAATTTATGGATTAATTTATAAATTAGCTTCTGTAACAAAAGAACTCCCCAAATTTCACCATCTTATAAAAATAGAAGTATATTTTTTATTTGAGTGCTCATGACTAGTCAGCAATCAACCTCCATGTGGTGATTAAGAAATATAACACATGTATTAATTCTACTTTGATCTGGCTTTTGAAGTCTATCATGTGTAACACTTGGGTGAGAGTCGAATACATGGAGAAGTTAGGGGGGTTTATATAACAATAGTGTGCCATGCGTCAGTTCTACTTGTGTTACAGCATCAAAAGCTATTTGAAATTTCCACCTCTCCATGTGGAAACTGGGAAATGGTATGTATGCAGGTATTTTCAAAAAAATAAAAAATAAAAACAAAAGAAAACAAAAAATACAAACAAACAAAATTCCAACCTCTGAAAGGAAGAACAAAGACATTGCTGGGTAGATTTTTGCTTGTATCCTACACAAATTCTGCTTCTTCAATAAAACCACTTAAATTAGTTTGGCATACTAAGGAAAGTAGTCTAGACTGAGTGACTTATTAACAGTACAGATTCAGTTTCTCAGAGTTTCAGAGCCAGAGGAGCTCCAGACCAATGTATCGCCTGCTGAGGGCTTCCAACCTAGTTCATTGATAGCTCTGTCCATCTGGGAAAGGCAAGAGGGTGCTATGGTGGGAGTTTTATAAGAGTTCTGTTCTGCTCTGACAGTCTGACAACCTCCCAAAGATTCCATTTCCTAATGCCATCACTCTGGGCATGATCATTTCAGCATAAGGAAGTTGGAAAGACACAAACATCCTACTAATACCAGACCCTTCCTATATTCAAAGTATAATACATGTTTACATTCCTTTTAATTGTCTTATATCACTTGCACTAAATGAATCATTGGTGACATAAATTTTTGTTCTTTTAATACATAGCTCAATTTCAGAGATGAGAACAGATATGAATAATTTTTGAATGAACAAAAAAAAATGGAAATAAAAATGGTTGGATGAGTGGAAGGATGGATGGATTATAGATAGATGGATGGACAGAGAATTAGAATGAGGTGGTGTAACGTACTTAGCTGAGTTTGAACAATAAGAAGGCTTGGGTCCACAGCAGTTTGGTGGCAAAGTAGAGTTGGAGAAAATTTAAGGAAAAAACTCATTTATTAAATTTGTCCTATTCTCTTTATCTAGTAATTCTCATTACTATGTAACTTTTATAATTGGATTGCTTAAAGTTGGAATCTAATTATCATTCTAGTTGTTAGTAATATTACAGAATCTCATAGTACCTAGATTGAGAGACACAAAACATACATTAGTGAATCATAACTAAATCATATATCTTTATATGATACAAGATTACATTTCTTTATCATAAGCACTAAGTCTCTCATTAATACTATATAATTTACATACTAACAAGGCAGTTAAAGTTTGAATCTGTGGCTATATAGAAAGTGCTGTCTTAGTTTTCTTTTCTAGATCTTAATGCCACATAGGGAATTTATAAACAAGAGGCATCTATTTGGCTGATCATTCTGTAGGTTGGGTAGTCTAAGAACAGGGACCCAGAATGTGCAAGAAACTTTTTGCTACATCATAGCAGTATGAGGAGGCAAGTCACTGCCCATGAGACACAGAGAGAAACATTGCAGATTTCATTGGTTCTATTACTAAAGCCTCCTTTAACTCACCCCTGCAATAAAGGCACTGATTATTCTTGAAGATGGAGTTCTCATGACCCAGTTGCTTCTCCATGGTCCCCTCTCTGTTAATTTTACTTTGTGGTTTTTCTATGTATGTTATGTGTGGCATGTGTATGTGTATGTGAGTGTGCATGTGTACACAAGGGTTTATATGTATGAGTACACATGAGCATGTGCCATAGTGCATAAATGGAGGTCAGAGACACACTTCAATGTTGCTTTTCACTTGCACCTTGTTTTCAGATCAGGTTTCTGTTGTCTGAAATAGTCTGAGATAGCTGACTGACAACCTTCCAGGGACTTTCCTATCTATGCCTCCCATCTCACAATAGCAGTATTGGATAATAGAGGTATGTTATTATGTTCGCCTTTGTGTGAATTCTATAAACTAAAATGCTGGTGTTAATGCTCGCTCAGTGAGCTCCTTACCCACTGATTCATCCCATTCCACATATGGTCTCATCTTTTAATATTGTCATAATGGTGAACTGAGTCTTTAATCTAAGTTTTGGAGAGGACATCCAAACTATAGAAAATATGTAATTTATCCAGTGTATTAGAATTACTCTATATTTTTGAGTGTGAATAAAATATCAGCATCACTCCTTTCATATCTTGCTGTCCCTATTATAATATATTCTACTTAGAAAATGAATCCAAGGTAGAGGTTGAAATCATAACACCCATGATACATTTTACAAACTTAAAAGAAAAAGGATCACCATAGAAATAAGATTAGACATTTTTACGTTGCATAAAATTTTTCTTTATCCTATGTAAGCTTCTAGAAAACATAACATATCAGTTGTAATTATCATCATAGAAATAGGTGGCATAATCTTTAAAATCTTATTTTAAACCACCACGTATATAAAAAACCAAATACATATATCCCATAGTGCTTGAAATTATCAGAGAAGCACCTGCATATTTTGATCTTACATATGATCAATGAACAATTAACTTTTGAATCATCATTCAGGTTTCAATAACTGACATGTTGCATAGCCAAAATCTCATGTTGAAATAGTCTCTTTATGCATGGAACTGCAGAAGTCACCTTAGTCCCACAGGCCTCTTGGGTTCCCAAGTGATTATCTGACGATGCTGTTGGGAAAGAACATGGTTAGGAATTCATTTGGTCTTAGATTACTCTGGTTGCTTGAAAACAACTTCAAGTATCTTCTACCAAGCAGTTGTACTTTGAGTAATTCATGAATCTTACGTGGTAGAAGGATCTTTGAAGGATTCAACTTAGACATCAAGAGCAATAAGCAATGAAAGGGCAGGTGCTTCAAAATAAAGCAGATAATAGAAAAAGGAAAGGTAGCATAATAACCTATAGGAAATAATAAACACGACCATGGCATATTGTGCTAAGGTATTTTATTTTTCCACTGAGAATTTCTTTAAAGGAATCAATCAACATTACTGAATACTGATTTATATATACAAACGTATAGACTGAATGAGATCATCTACATTCAACCCAATTTAATTTATACAGCCCACTGTGATGTTATCATCATTCAATGACACTGTACAGTTAGTAGAGTCTCCCATGCTCTGAGTGGTATCCTTAACCTAACTATGATGTTGCCATCCATACTCTTGATCTTATCCTGACTGCATTCTTGAGGGCTGATGTGCTATGGATGTTTACAGGGCATGGTTATGGGTGTTAACTCCTTGACATTTACTTTATAAGCAATGATAAATTTTTATCTGTATCAAATGGAAATTAGTATTAAAATTTGTTAATGAAATCCTGGGAGATACGTAGGAAGAACACAACAAACAAGCAACTGAGGACAGCGCATGCAAGGAGAAACGAAGAAAGATCTGATGCTTTACAGTGACATCTTAGATCTTAGAGCTGATGGAAGCAACCTAACCTAGGAGCTTGTCTAAGATGTCAGTCATCAGGGGATTAGGTAGGATGTGGCCCCATCAGTACCTTTCATGTTACACATGAGGATCTAGCTCAAGTCCAGCACCCACATAATATGCTGTGTTCAAATGAGAGCAGAGTACTAAGAGGGCAGAAAAAGGGGGACCAGTTCAGGCTACACTGACTAACCAATAGCCAATTTGGCAATTTCTTGGTTCAGAGAGAGAGACCGAGAGAGAGAGAGAGAGAGAGAGAGAGAGAGAGAGAGAGAGAGAGAGAATAAAGGTGGAGAACTACAGAGAAAGATACCAGAAGCCCGCTGGCCTATTAACACATATAACATATATGAATGCACACGTAAATACATACACACAAGCAAATGCAAATTATCAGTCCCTATACTAGAAATACTGACTGTAAAAATTTGGGAGTAGAATCTAGAAATTTGCATTTTAATAAATTCCTTGGGTGGGTCCTGCCACATGCTCAGCTTTGGGAGGCACTGTACTAAAGGGTCAGGCAATGATAGGTCATATTAGGGTTAGAAGGAATGACAAGGTATGGGGGAAAAGGGCTCTAGAAACCCAATAAGAAATATCACTGGGACAGGGAATTACTAGACAAGAACTTTTCTTTTGTCACAGGAATACATAGGATTGGCAGGAATTTAAAGATTCACAAGTTCTTCGGGTTAAGATAGGCCTGTGATTCCAACTGTTTCGGGGGCTGAGGCAAAAGGATCAGGAGTTCAAGGCCATCCTCAGCCGTACAGTAAGTCTGCAGCCAGCTTTGTAATACATGAGACACCATCTCAAGAAAAAAAAATGAAGATTCACCAATGATTTCACCCCCTCTGGTGAAAATTGAAAAGTATTTTGAAAAATATTAACTCATAGGTATCTAGCAAGGAACGATCTATATTGTTTAAACAAAGCTTGTCACAAAAAAGTACAATTTGGTGGGCGACTTTATCCACCTTTGTCCCACCTTTCTTCATGGGCAACTATGAGCAAGTTTTCTATGATTCTAGTCATTGAAGAACATAAACATTGTTCTTTACTGTAGCCAAAGATGAGAGCCCAGGAGCAGATGACTCATGGATTCAGGGTGAAGTGCCGTGGGTTAGGGGCGCTGCTCTCCTAGAGTACCACTTGAGCATCAAGTGTGATAAGCAAGAGTCATATTTCTCCCTTTTCCTTAAAAAGAGCTGTAGGTCTGGCTTTATGCTTTGCTGTGGTTGAAGGTGAAATGCTTAAAATAGTGGGGTGAGGGATGAGTTGATGGAATAGCTCATAAATATTACTTTGTAATAAATCACCAGCCTGTAGGAACCCATCTAAGTGATAGGAAGGAACTAGAGAATGGAGAATCAGCGCTACTAACAAAAATACTCAATTTATCATTTAAAGCATCCACTGAACTGGAAGACTGGCAGACTGCCAAGGTGAAGCCCATCTCTTTAATAGGGCCAAAGGTGATCTCAGAATCTGTGTATATGAGAGCTTCATGGTGATATTGAGAAAAACATCTTCACAATTGAAAAATGCTCTCCTTTCTAATTTGCAGAAATTTAGGGGGAAAATCACTCAGAATCTAAAGTTGTCATAAGGCATAGAAAATTCACCTCTGTACCACCTATATCCACATAAGCTATCCTTCACAGATAGAACTTCCTATATTCATCTGATGTGGTCTGATCTCCACAGGAGCCAGTAAGGCATACACACTTGCAAATTATGTAAGGCAAATCCTCAGCACAGTATGGATAACAGCATATGAAGAATCTAGCCACTGCTGTTACTGATGCTGTGATTTTTGTGGATACCATGAATCACACAAAAAGCACATGAGGAGTTTTCTGACTATGCTCACTCAGATTCTCTCTTTCTCAGGTTGGCTCTTGTCTACTTTCTAGCATTTCCCTTTTTACCTTATGTGCAGGAGATGAAATTCTGTTTATTCTGGCAACTTCATACATGCCTATAATGTACTTGACCATTCTTGTCTCCCTCACTCATTCTTACCCACCCAATACCCCAACTGAACCCCTTTCTTCCAAGAAAGTCTGCTCTAAATGTCTTTTCCCCCTGTGGCTCACAGCAAACAATATTTGTGTTGTATGTGATAGGGATCTAGAGGAAGAAATGTGATATCACAGGTGTGATGAGCTGAACAGGCAAGGAATGGAATGGAGGAAGGTCCCTTTGACTCTATTATATGAAAAGAGAGGAAGAGAGAATGTCCAGTGAGTTCTGGAATCATGGAGCATGGAGTGCTGCTCAGTTTCCTCCCATCGGGTTATCTTCAAATCTAAGGATGGGGCACAGGTCAGATCTACTGACTATCCATCATCATCCCTTAACATTCCTGAAATGTCCAAGGAGGAAGGGAATCATCTATAATTTAAGAACATTTAAATATTATTAAAGTTAAAGTACTAGAGAGAATGAATAGCCAAAATTCACAGTGGGCAGCAGTTGACATATGTGCCTGGCATCCCCAAGCTTGAGACAATGCTCTGTCTACATTATCATCCTGCCTTCAATAAGGACAGTACAATCAGAATGGCAGTTTGACAAAACCCTGTCAGTTGTCTGAGAGCTAAAGCACAGGGAAAATAATTCATTTAAACATACTCACAATGAAATCTTTTTATGGATTAAATTGATGGAGGGAAAAAACTTTAGGGCTAAATGGTCCATTCTCATCAAGTCTTTAACAAAGTAGACCCCAGAAGGTAGACTACACATAATACAGAGGTTTCCTGTGTCAGTGACTCACAAGATATATGGAATATTAAATACCAATATTTACTGATAACAAAATTTTAGAAGGAAGAGAAAGTGTGATGAAATCCTCAAAATATTATAAAGAAAAAGAAATAATACAATCACCTAAGACCAAGCAAGGCTCAGCAGATAAATTTATCAAAGATAAGTACAAAGCAACATGTATGTAGAACAGATGTGTATGCCTCTACATTTGTATTGTTTGATGGGCCATGTAGTTCTCCTGTATCCATGATGGATTCCAAATGATTTACAATCTTCTCAAAGCATCCATTTTTTTCCCCAGAACTGTGTAGAAAATCCATTTCCCATGAAACAGCTGTGAGAGTGAAAAAAAATTTGTCTCTTCAATATGTTAACTAGTATTAGTCCACATGAATTAGGAAGTGTAGCATCATGGTGCAATATGCCTAATATCCCCACGCACAGTTGTCGGAATCTGTCATATGCTCACACTTTGATCCCGTGTTTACTTTTGTCACTCCATTCACAAATGAAACCGCAACAAGAGGAGGAAAAAAAAAATAACCCAACAAAACAGTCCAGAAATGTGCCAAGAAATCTGCAAGAGCTGCGAGGTGGGAAAAAAAAACTCCTCCAGAAGAAAAAAACGGAAGCCGTAAAAGTAGAAACGGGGGCAAGTAAGAGGACATCGCCGTGGGAAGTGCTGTGGGAAATAGAGACTGGTGTTAAGAAAACAAGCTGCGACCCTCATTTTCTTTTCTCAGTAGCAGAGAAACAGAAAGGAGCTGGGGGAAACCAGACAGCAGCAACTCTAAAGGGAGACCAGGAAACAGACACGGAACACAGGGTGTCTGCAATTCCACGGAGGCACTTGTTTGGATTCAGCTTGCCTCAGACGCTTGGAGAAGGTGTGAGAGACTGCTTCCCTGTTATTCTGGCAGTTGATTGTCAAGAATAACTTCACAAAGGTATTGGATTCGGCTGCTTCGGGGCACATGCGGCAGATCACCAGTGAGTGACTGGTAGGAATGTGCCCCTGTGGTCTCCTGTTACACAATTAGGTGGATGACTGGGCTGTTAGTCTTCTGTGGCAAGCAGCATTGGCTTGATTGGAGAGAGCAGAGCAGATCCTGTCTTCATTAGTCTGCTCCGGTATGATAATTATTATGTCCAAACTCTGCTCCCTTAGGTTTTACAACTTTCTGACTCACAGGGGTGCTGCTAAACGCCAGAGTGGGGACAAGGCTCTAATTCCACTGCTCCCACAAAGTTCGCACACACACATTTGAAAGAAATGTTGGATTTCCAAAAAAAAAAAAAAAAAAAAAAAAAAAGAAAGAAAGAAAAAGAAAAAAAAAAAAAAGATTTCCCCAGCCCTGGGTGAAAGTCACCACTTTTGAGAGTCATCCAGTGTACTGACTGCCCTAGGCTGTCATTTCCCCTGACAATGTGCTTTGAGTTACTGAACAAATACCAAGTGCCTTCATCTCCTCCAAATAATATCTGTTAGCATGCACACAACTTAAAGTTGTTGGTTTTTTCTCATGTGGGGAGCTAAATTAAATACAGCTGCTTTTTAATTTATAGATTCTTGTTTCGCAAGACTGGAATAAGGACATTCTTCTGAGCCCAATGGACATTGGACTATGAGGGTAAACCTTGAACTTTCTGCCAAGAAGATGCATTCAAAACTTTAGTCTTTCTGCACAATGATATAGAGAGAGTGTAGTAGTGCTCATCTCAAACTATCACAAACTGGAAAACCAGCTAAGATACCTGAGTCAAGATCTCCCATCTCCAGGCATCCAGAACCTGACTAGGTGATGTTCATTGCTTAAACATGTACAAAATGAGAAGGCAAAATCAAGAACAAGACAATGATTATAAACCAATAAACCATGCAGATACTTATTTTTTTTTTTAGAATAACTCATTTGTCAATTTTCCATATCTGTTGGACTATAAAACATGCACATATGTTTCAAATTTGGGTGTGGTTCTGATGGCTACTTTGGGCAATTAAAACCTTTTGGTTTTTGAGTATCATTTTAATTCAGCTAGAGAAGGAATTTTCCAATTTTTGAAAAGGTATCTAGGGCTCTCTGAGTAAATGGTTCAATGCTACATGAAATAGTTTGTGTTGGCTCATGTTGCCAGAGCAGAGGCTCTCTTTTGTCAATAACTGGAGCTGGTGATTGTAGTGATGAATATGATGCCTCCAGCCATCCTCTACTGCATGTCCATCAATACTAGTATATGTCATATAAATGGGATCAGGTGAGGAAAGGCAATATGTCGTAAGTGATGAAGGCTTCTTTTGCGGCGGTCTTCACAGTAGCCATTTCTTCACAATGGCCCAGACAGGCAATGGTGTATGTTCTAAGTGCTTAGAAGTTCATAAGTTTGTATCAGTGTCTATATGTCTTGGTTTCTTGAATTCAAGAAGCCCGAAATATCTTTAGGCTATTTCAGCGTGTATAGTACTGTTCGGTACTATTTGGAGTTTCAGACAGAAGAAATGGCAATTACATGGCTTTGCAGGGATAGGGGGATGCTGAAAGAAGCGATGGCTTGGTTGTTTTGTGCTAGAACAGACTAAGCTTACAGGTAACACTTGGTAAATTTCATTCACTTTTTTCATCATCTTGGGACAAATAGCATGTGATAGTGCAGAAACTGAGTGATACTTTATGATACTATCATTGTTTGCTGTACCTGCTAAGCAGAGTGGTGGTGGTTGGGAGATAATATGGCATCTCAATCAAGTTCGATCCAAGACAGGGTTACAGGTCCTTAAAAAGTTGTACCAGGGAGAAAATAACAGCTGAAATGGAAGGAATTCTGGTGGCTGTGATTATCATTATGTGAGGGATTTTGACAGCAGAGACAAACTTCATTTTTGAGAAGTCACTCATTAGACAAGTCAGGAAGACATTTTCAGAGCATGTGGGCTTCTGATTATAAAATCTGAGATGTGATAGAAGGTACGGAATACCTGTCACTCAAAGATTATATATGATAGCCTCAAACTGGCACGTCTCTCAAACTCACTGAATTCCCAGCAGACTACATTTGTAACACAGATTTAGTGAAAGTTAAACAAGATATACATGGACTGATAATATCTGCTTCATAAGCCCACCATTAGAATCTGAGAATTCTGCTTAGATAAGGTTCCAACATTAAAATAAAGAATATTTTTTAAAAAAAACACATGTAAGAAACCAGTATACAAACATATAGCATGTTTACTGCCATTTACACAGGGTAATGTAAGTTTCATTAAATCTGTTTCAAATATGTCTAGAAACTTCTACCTAGGAACACTTTCACTCTCAACCTGATTATGTGAAGACTGGGGAGTTGTTGTTTTCTTTCTATCTCTGTTGTCATGGCTGCAATCACTTTGATTTTATGTCACCTATAATTTATGAGCAGTATTAGTTATAATAGATCATCCAGGTTTCACATTCAGAGAGAGTACACGGTGATTCATGTATGGTTTATTTACGTTGGCTATTATTGTGTACCATTAACTGAATAAAAGAGATGTAGAAATTTCTAGAAGAGATGAAATCACAAGATGAGAAATGACAGAAGTATGGGGGCAAATGGGAAATTCATATTTGCAGTTCAAAAGTTTATGTAATATTTGAAAAGCAAAGGAAAGCTACATCTTGAATTTTACTAAAATGTAGCTAAGTCATATTTTAATTAAAATCAAAAGCAATTTACTGTCTTAGAAATAACATATTAGTTTTCAACTTGTTCAGCTCTTGGTTACATTTCTTAGCATATGGGCAAGGGCCTTCTCCTGCCTTTTAATGAGCAATGTATGCCTTCTTGTATTGATGGCCAAACACAGAAATCTTAAAAATTAAAAGGAAAAAAGGGGAAAAAAGAGAAGTAAACATTAACCTCTGGTTAATGAGTACAGCATGAACTTTAAGACTTCTATTAAAGGTATGAATTTAAAAACCACAAGAGCAACATGAATATAAAAACTGAGGTGGAAGTTAATAAGACTTAGATTCTCCAAAACTAACAGAAGTACAGACATCATTTTCAGTCATAATTTTATGTCATAGGAAGCCACAATGTGTAATTCCTAGCTTGAAACTCAAGCTAGCTAGGTAAGTAACTACAACAAATGGCAATACTAAAGCTAACACTATGTGGTGGTTTGAATTAGATGTCTCCTCCTGCCCTGAAGTTTGATTAGTTGGTTCCCTGTTAATGTATGTTTGGGGTAGGCTTAGGAAATGTAGTCTTGTTGGAGGAAGAATGTCATTGACGACAGGTCTTGAGAGCTAAGGGACTCATGCTTTGTTGTTGTTGTTGTTGTTGTTGTTGTTGTTGTTGTTGTTGTTCCCTACTGTTTCCTGCTTCCTGATGTGAGCCTCAGCCATTCTGCCTCTGTGCATGGTGCTTTCTAGCTACTTTTCCTTTGTGATGGTGGACTGCTATCCCTCTCTTTAAGTTACCCTGACTGAAATTTTATCACAGCAACAGCAAAGTAACTAATACACATCATGGAGGTCTCAAGTTTCAGAATTTTTGAAAATGTGAAGTTGGTATTGTCTTTGATATGTTACCTGAGATAATCCTTTGGGGTCTTATTAAACTTCTCCAAGTAAAACAGATTCCAAAAAGAGTCTAATCTGCATTTTAGTAACAGTGACTCTTGTGAAAATGAACCCCAGGTTACCTTTATTCAGGTCCCATGGCTAATTTTTTTGTTGCTATTATAAAGAGAGTACTTTTTGAAGTTTCTCTTTGTATTGACTAATGTAATGTAATCTCAATAGTTTTTTTTTTTTTCAATCTGATATAAAATCATCCAGCGTTTGTCCTCTTGCATTGAAACAAATTGTCCCTAGTCTCCAATACTCATTTCTTTTGCTTCTTGGCAAACCCCAACCACTTTAAAGGGTGAAAAACAACTCCAGTTGCTATAGTCATCTCTAGGACATGATTGAAGGAAACCCATAATTCACGATGACATCTCTTCGAAGGGGAAGGTTTCCAAAGTCATCATTTCTTGACCAGCAGAAATGGTGCACTTTGCTGAAGTCAATAGTCGCATTGTGAAACACAGGCTGCTCTAAGTGTTTTGACATCTTTTATCCAGAAGGTTTCTTCCACATTCCTGCCTTCTTTCCACAAATGACCACATGACTCCTTTAGTAACAAAAAGTTAAAGGATGAAACTCATGTGGCCTTTTGTTATTTTACCTTAAAAGTTCTTCACATTCTCATCTCTAACATATTTGGTCATGTGAAATCTGTTTCATATTAAAGGAATTGCATGTGTTCTGTGTTCCAGCATTCCAATATTGTTCTAGGAATTACATATTCATTCCCATGCATCATGAATATTCCCAATTATTTCTGTTGCTTTGGCTTTCCCTCTTAATCTGGAGAGATATTACAAACCTCATGTCCTTAAGATATAAAAACAATCAACAATATGCTCTACTATGTTTCTGGTGGCTTCAAAAAGATGTCGCCTTAAGTCTTGGGTATTTAAATACTTGGTCCTCACTTAGTATCTTTGAAAAGGACTAGGAAGCATGGCACTAATAGAAGAGTGTATCCCTGGGAACAAACTTGAGATTTCAAAGACCTCCCACCATCTCTAGTGAAATCTTTTTTGTGTCCTGCTTGTGATTCAAGATGTGGTCTCTCTACCAGGCAGTGGTGGCGCATGCCTTTAATCCCAGCACTTGGGAGGCAGAGGCAGGCGGATTTCTGAGTTCAAGGCCAGCCTGGTCTACAGAGTGAGTTTCAGGACAGCCAGGGCTACACAGAGAAAAATTGTAGGCTCTCCCCTGCTCCTGCTGCTATGCCTTTACCACCATGGATTCAAACACTTCAAAACTGTAAGTTCAATTAACCACTTTATTTTATAAATTGAAATGGTGCACATACCGAATTTTCACTACTCTAAACGCTGGCTTTCAATAGGACTTTGCACACTCATGTAGAAATTATGGAAATATCCTACTTTATTGAATCTTTATGAAGATTATTTACCCAAATTCAATAATTAAATATATAAAATATATTTATATTTTATTTATACTTATATAATGTCTAAAATTATTTGTTTGGATAATGATACCTCAAAATTAATTCTTCTTGAGTCAATTAATAAATGACAATAACACTGAGAATACTCTAATGCTAAGGAGGAACTAAGTGGGACCCTTGCGCATAAAGCATTCAGCATAGGCTATTTAATCTCAGAGTTTCACATAGTTCACTAGTTCTAAAAGCACGTGGTAAATCAGATTGCTGAGCCCACCCTGGATCCATAGGTCTGTGGACTTGCATTTCTAAAAAAATAAGAGGAACTGCCAATGTGATTGGTCCAATAACCCCTCTTCAGAAATTGCAGAGGGAGTCTTACACCTTTGCCTTTGTTGTTGTTGCTATATCTCTAGACCTTGTTTCTACAGTTGGTATCATCATCCACCCAATCATTTAGTCTGGAAAATTGGGCAACATCGTATATTATCTTTAAAATTTCATTCCTTTTTTTCTACCTTTCTCCTTCGAATGTCTGCATGGAACTCATATAAGGAATTTCTTGCTAATCTCTCTGATTCACTTTTTCAGATTTCTCTGCACACTACTCCCATAGTAATATGCTAATTTAGAATTTTATATCCTCCAGTTCAACTCTGATTCTCTTTTGCCTGTGGGGGGTGGATAATGAACTCCAAATACATGACCCCAGAAATTTTAGATTTCTGTGATATGTCCTCAGTAAAACTCAGAAGACCTAAATACAACTCTGCAGTTTGGAGACAGTTGAGTTTGATTGGAGGAAGATTTTTGCAGGATGTGAAAGTGTCATGTGCTCATTGGAGTGAAATAGCGTGATATATTTATTTGGGTTATATGAAGAAGTTTATCTTGGTTAACTGTGGTTTCTAATTCATATTGTCACCTGTTCAGATCCCTTTGTCTTTTCTAGATACTGGTTGGGAGAATATTATTTATATGCCCCTTTGGTTCAAGGTGAGAAGAATATTGGCTTAGATCAATGTCAGAAAAAGCAGGAAATAAAGAAATCTATAGCAAGGTCATATTTATTGAGAGATAGAAAATTACCTCGCTAGCCAATCTCAGATTTCTGAGAGTTGGAAAGACTTTGAGGGGATGGATATTAGTATAGTCTTCTTTCTTAACTGAAGGAAGGAAGCTTGGAACAAATGAAGACTGTTCCTAAGACGAAGGGTTGGGATTTAACTGTTGGGAAAGTCCAGGGAAGCAAATGGATGCAGAAACAACCAAAAGCCAAGAAAACTTAAGCATTATTTTAAAGGGATCATAAAAATAACTCTGTGTACAAGTAGAGTGAAAAGTGAAGAAAGCAGGGAGAGTGATAAAGGAAGAAGTGATGGTATTCAGTTTTCTATTTGGTATAACAGGAGAGATGGAATTGCCATTAACTAAGACATAAATCATAGGAGGGAAAGCAGCTGGGGGCTAAGGAGAGAAGATAATTAACTGGAATTTGATCATGCTGAGTTTGAATTGAATCTTATACAACAAAGATATATTGAGGGTCTATTATATGCCAGGCAACCTGCAAAGCAGTGAAGAGCCAACTGTGAGGCAAGAGTAATTCCCAGGTTCGTGAAGCCTACCATCACTACTCAATGCAAATCATTTAAAAATTACAAGTGGTCAGTAGTTTGACTGGGGAGGACTAGATCCTTGGGAGTTGGCTCCAGCTGCATATGTAGCAGAGAATGACCCTGTGGGACATCAATGAGAGGAGAAGCCCTTGGTCTCATGAAGGCTTGATGCCCCAGTGTAGGGGAATGCCAGGACAGAGAAGCAGGAGCAGGTGGGTTAGTGTGCAGGGAGAAGATGAATGGGATATGGGGGTTTTAAGAGGGATAAAATTTGCAATGTAAATAAAGAAAACATCTGATCAAAAATAAAATTAAAAATAATAGTCTGAAATGGAAGAAGATGGTCCTGAATCTTTGCAGAGGAGGTACCCTTGCAATGAATCCTGAGTTGTATAGTGGATTTTGGGGTTTGGAGTTAAGGAGAAAATTGTGTGTATGTGTATACACACACACACACACACACACACACACACACACACACACATACACATACACATACACAAATACAAAAACATATATTAAAAAGAAAGGAATAAAACATGAATGGCCAGAGGTGGTAAGTGCACAAAGCCTTTGAAAAACTGAAGAGTTCATTGGGATGGACTGAAGGGAGTGACATTATGATTCCAGGAGAACATATTAGACATCTGCCCCAAGCCCAAGTTTTGAAATAGGGTAGACTGATAGTTTGTCTTCCAAAGAAAGATATCAATGGCTGTCTTTGAGTATATCTCAAATGATGATGCCTTTGAGAAGGTTCTTTCACCTTTAACACAGCATGTGGGTCCATGACAGATTATCTGTCTTGATCTCCATCCAAAAAGTTATAAAAAGAAGACTGATTAACAAGTGTTAGCCCTTTAATGGCAGGCCTTGGGAATGGCATGTATCATTTCTTCTGTCACCCCATTAACTAGAGCCTGCACCTATGTGTCATCTATCTGCAAGGAAAGCTGTAGAAAAAAGTCCAGTGCTCAGGCATCAGTAGTGATCTCTAACAGCTTGTGTCAGAAGTCTGCCGAGGTCAGGACCAAACACAGAGATCCAGAGCCAGACATTAAGAAGAGAGAAAAAGGGTACCTCTAAATAAGCTGTTTCTATCAAATCCCTCCCCTCAGAGCTTTGGGAACCCTGCAGAAGAGGCAATGGAAAGAGTGTAAGAGCCAGGGGCTGTAGAGGGCACCAGGAGAACCAGACGCACCGAGTCAATTGATCAAGGCTCATATGAACTGACAGAAGCTGAAGTAGCAAGCATAGGTCTGGCGTGGTCCTTCACCAAGTCATTGGTGTATTTATTACAGCTTTTAGCTAAGTATTTTTATGGGACATCTGAGTGTGTGAACAAGTGGGCCTCATTCTTGGGCCTGCTCTTGGGGCTCTTTGACTTCTATCAGATTGCTTATTCTACCTTTACTGTGATGGATTTTGTTTTACCTTATCTTATTTTTCTATGTCATTTATAGATGTTATCTCATAGAAGCCTGTTCTTTTTCTTCGTTTTTTATTGGATATTTTTTAAATTTACATTTCAAATGTTTTCCCCTTTCCAGATCCCCCCTTTCAGAAACCCCCTATCCCATCCCCCCCTCCCCTGCCTCTATGAGGATGCTCCCCCACCCAACTGCCCACTCCTGTCTTTTCCCCCTTGGCATTCCCCTACATTGGGGCTTCAAACACCCTCAGGCCCAAGAGCCTCTCCACCCACTCATGTCCAACAAGGCCATCCTCTGCCACATATGCAGCCAGAAACATGGGTTCCTCCATGTGTATTCTTTGGTTGGTGGTCCAGTCCCAGGGAGCTCTGGGGGGGGGGGGTCTGGCCTGTTGACATTGTTGCTCCCTCCATGGGGCTGAAAACTCACTCAGCTCCTCCAGTCCCTTCTCCAACTTCTCCATCAGGGATTCCCATGTTCAGTCCAATGGTTGGCTCTGAGCCTGTGTATTTATCAGACTCTGGCAGAGCCTCTCAGGAGACATTCATATCAGGCTTCCATCAGCAAGCACTTCCAGGCTTCCACAATAACATCCAGGTTTGGTGGCTGTAAATGGGGCAGATCCTCAGGTGGGGCAGTCTCTAGATGGCCTTTCCTTCAATCTCCACTCCAACTTTGTCTCCATATTTCCTCCTGTGAGTATTTTGTTCACCCTTCTAAGAAGCATTGAAGCATCCATATTTTGTCTTCCTTTTTCTTAGGCTTTATATGGTTTGTGAATTGAATCTTGGATATTCCGAACTTATGGGCTAATATCCACTTATCATTGAGTACATACAGTGTGTGTTCCTTTGTGACTGAGTTACCTTACTCAGGATATTTTCAAGTTTCATCCATTTGCCTGCGAATTTCATTGTTTATTTATAGCTGAGCAGTATTCCATTGTGTAAATATACCACATTTTCTGTATCCATTCCTCTGTTGAGGGACATCTGAGTTCTTTCCAGCTTCTGGCTATTATAAATAAGGCTGCTAAGAACATAGTGAAGCATGTGTCCTTATTACATGTTGGAGCATCTTCTGGGTATATGCCCAGGAGTGGCATTGCTGGTCATCAGGTAACATTTCCTGAGGAACTGCCAGACTGATTTTTAGAGTAGTTGTACCAGCTTGTAATCCCACCAGCAATGGAGTATTCCTCTTTCTCCACATCCTCATTAGCATCTTCTGTCACCTGAGTTTTTGATCTTAGCCATTCTAACTAAGGTGTGAGGTGAAATCTCAGGATTGTTTTGATTTGCATTTCCCTGATGACTAAGGATGTTGAACATTTCTTCAGGTGCTTCTTAGCCATTCAGTATTCGTCAGTTGAGAATTCTTTGTTTAGCTCTGTTCCCCATTTTTTAATAGGGTTATTTGTTTCTCTGGAGTCTAACTTCTTGAGTTCTTTGTATATATTGGATATTAGCCCTATATCAGATGTGACATTGGTAAAGACTTTTTCCCATCTGTTGGTTGTCATTTTGTCCTATTGACAGTGTCTTTTGCCTTACAGAAGCTTGCAATTTTATGAGGTCCCATTTGTCAATTCTTGATCTTAAAGCATAAGCCATTAGTGTTCTGTTCAGGAGCTTTTCTCCTGTGCCCATGTGTTTCAGACTTTTCTCCACTTCCTCTTCTATTAGATTCAGTGTACTTGTTTTTATGTGGAGGTCCATGATCCACTTGGACTTGAGCTTTGTACAGAGAGATAAGAATGACCAATTTGCATTCTTCTACATGTTGACCTCCAGTTGAACCAACATCATTTATTGAAAATGCTGTCTTTATTCCACTGGATGGGTTTAGCTCCTTAGTCAAAGATAAAGTAACCATAAGTGTGTGGGTTCATTTCTGAGTCTTCAATTCAATTTCATTGATCTACCTGCCTGTCACTGTGGTACCATGCAGTTTTTATCACAATTGCTCAGTTGTAGCTTGAGGTCAGGGATGCTGATTCCCCCAGAAGTTCTTTTATTGTTGAGAATAGGTTTCACTATCCTAGGGTTTTTTTTTTTTTGTTATTCCAAAAGAATTTATGAATTGCATTAACTCTATGAAGACTTGAATTGGAATTTTGATGGGGATTGCATCGAATCTGTAGATTGCTTTCATCAAGATGGCCATTTTTACTCTATTAATCTTGCCCATCCATGAGGCATGGGAGATCTTTCCATCTTCTGAGGTCTTCTTCGATTTCTTTCTTCAAAGACTTGAAGTTCTTGTCATACAGATCTTTCACTTGTTTGGTTAGATTCACACTGAGATATTTTATATCGTTTGTGACTATTGTGAAGGGTGTTGTTTCTCTGATTTTCTTCTCAGCCTGTTTATTGTTTGATTATAGGGAGGGGCTGTTATTTTCTGATGAGAGACAAGAAGGGAATGAAATCAGAGGAGAAGAGGAAAAAAATAACTGGGAGGATTAGAAGGAGGGGAAATTGTATTCAGGATATTTTTTTATGAGAAGAGAATCTGTTTTCAGTACAAAATAAAATAAAATAAAATAAAAAGTCTGTCAGGGCAAATACTGAAGAACAATAGCAAGGGGCTCAAACTATATTTTTGAGCAACTTAAGGATAGACTTAAGGAGAAAGATAACATGGGTAAATTTGTAGTGAATAATTTATGAAGGATTAAATTATTAAATAAACAAATAGCAAACAGTAAGACAATGTGACTAGCCAGGGTGAATGAAGTACAGATATTTGGGTGGTAAAGTAAATGGATTTCTATTTCTTAGACAAACACTCAGGCAGTTATAAACATGCATCTTAGGAAACAAATGGAACAGGAAATAAGTGCTTCTCTTCTGTTTTCACTCAAGAAAAATTAAGAAAAAACAAAAACAAAAAAGCAGATGGGTCAGAACCAAGAACTGAACATTGAGAGGAAGGAAATTGAATACCATAGGAACTTTCCAATCTTAGTACAAGAGAATAATGACTAAGAAAATGTGATGCCACAAGAAAAGGATTTTTAAAGATGCCAAGGAAAGGGATGGTTTCAAGAAGGAAGGGGTAGGTAAATCTTGTGGTGACTGAATCATATGTAGAGATTTATATGTGCCACATAAGCTCATTGATGTCCAACCATGTAACAACACAGTGAAGTCCAGGTCTTTCATAGACTCTTGTTTTAAAAGTGAGGGACCCTAAATATGTGTCGTCTAAGCTCCTGTGGTACTTTAGGGATCAAATGCAAGAAGCCTGGTTCCATAGCCTGTACTCTTCTTGAATGGAACATGAAAGAAAATGGGAGCTGTTGGAAGTAGAAATTAGGAAGTGTCTTAGTCAGGGTTTCTATTCCTGCACAAACATCATGACCAAGAAGCAAGTTGGGGAGGAAAGGGTTTATTCAGCTTACTTCCATATTGCTGTTTATCACCAAAGGAAGTCAGGACTGGAACTCAACCAGGTCAGGAAGCAGGAGTTGACATAGAGGCCATGGAGTGATGTTCCTTACTGGCTTGCTTTCTCTGGCTTACTTAGCCTGCTCTCTTATAGAATCCAAGACTTCCAGCCCAGGGATGCCACCACCCACAATGGGCCCTACTCCCTTGATCACTAATTGAGAAAATGCCTCAGAGCTGCATCTCATGGAAGCACTTCCCCAACTGAAGTTCCCTTCTCTGTGATAATTCCAGCCTGTGTCAAGTTGACACACAAAACCATCCAGTACAGGGAGCATCTCTATGCAGCCAAGATGAGAACACTTTAGAGAACAGACCAGTGAAGTACAATAGAGCAAAAAATTGTGAACTGTGGTGAGTTTGGAAAACTACACATACCAGTCCTTTTCTCAAGAACTCGATAACTTAAGACTAGGAGAAACGTCCAGAAGATAATGGTTTTGGTAGTGTACATGCTTTCCTCATAATGCTTATTAAAACAAATGATATGCTGAAAAATAGTTCCGGATGTTAATAGGCCCACTAGTGGGTAACACAGAGAGGAAAACCATAGACTAGATCTCAATCTATTTGCACATTGAAGAGAACAACAAAGAACAGCATTTGTTCCTATGGATGTGGCAGTCTGTGCCTTCTCCCAGCCTTACAAATGGGAAAAAAATCTTTGAGGAACCCCAATAGGATATTTGTGACACATGCCCAAGACTATCGCCACCATCCAAGTCACCACATGTGTTCTTTCATTTGCTACAAGTAAATGCTATTCTATACTGAGGGAAGAGTTCTGGAGGTTTGGAGTTTGTTTTGTTTGATTTTTTTGTTTTGTTTTGTTTTGTTTTGTTTTGTTTTTGTCTCTAGATGTCATTGCACCATTAATGTTCATCAAATGCTCCAGCCAGTCTACCTAATATCTCACAGGCATATCATTGCACGTGCCTAATAAGTACATGCTATATAGTAATTTATCTCACATTGCAGGTGAAAAATAAATAAATAAGTAACTCATAGTCACCACTGCTGAATGAGTTTTGACTCTACCCCAGGTTGTAAACCTTGCTGAGTCTGGTATCATCATTCTCTACAAAGTAGAATTAAAGAACTAATTTTCTGAGTAAGTTAGTGAGCAAAGAAACATAAAAGAAAATTCTGGTAACCTGTGGCCAGTTTTCTGAATTCATTTCCATGTAAATTAAAAAGAGACATTATTTCTTCTAAGTAAATATCCAGCACTGAATGTTTTAGGTAAGTGGAACAATGACTTGCTCCTAGTTGCATGAAGTTTATTCAGGGAGAGTATTAAAACGTTACTACCTACAGAATTCCCTCTAAGCAAAGAGCAAGGTTTCATTTTCTCCTGAAGACTGGCTTTAAGGTTTTCCCTTAGCCACGGATATTAAGGGAACAATGACACGGTGGCATGTTGACTGAGTAAACATCATCATATTTCCTCTTTATCACCTCTCCCCACAAGTAGTACTGTATTGAGTTATAGGATTATTCATGGCCTCTTCTACAGAAAGACACTTTGAAAAATTGGATCTTTGTAGTAATATTGACAATGAAAGCAGGTGTTGTCACCTCCTTTTAGCATTAATTTAATCAGTGATTCACTACTTTAGACAACTAATACACTCTGCGGTGGGCCCTCCTAGGAGAAACAGAGAACAGGCAGAAATAAATACGATTGCAGAGCATGTATGTGAGACAACCTTTATGGGAATATTAAATGTAAGTTGAATAAATGTGTGTTTTCCTTGTATCAGTAATGAAAAGTACCTAATTTGCTCTCTAGTAGGAAGACCATCATGGGGTATGGTTAATTGGTCTTGAAAGACAATTAATATCTGTCAGGAACACATAGAAAACACACAGGTTTTGCAAACAGTCAATCCCTTTGCCCTGTTTTCTCTGTTGTTCTGTTTATGGTGCCCAGTTCATGTGCTCTTTTGCCATAATAATCTCTAGCTAAATGGTAATTGCTCTATTGACGGCATTACTGTACATTTTTGACAGATCATTATTCATACTTAACCACTTGACCTGGAATAAATGTTAAAGCAATTACCACCGAGAGCTTTTCTATGAGAAAATTGAGGCAAAGTTTAGAGATAATCAAAATGCAAAGCTGATCATGATAGCAATTGGAAAAATGGCAAATCCTATTAAACAGATTTTTATTAGCCAAGTTGATGCCAGTAGATATTATCTGGTAATTTAGTCTTATTAAAAAGAAAATAAAGCAGCTAATTGTTTACCATTCTGGAACTTATTCCAGCTTGCAATTTGCAACTGAAATTAGGCTTTATGTGGCTTGTCTATTTTGTCAAATTGAAATATGAAATCATTTGGTACAAAGCACATCTGCTTGGTGCCTCTTACATTTCTAGAAAAAAAATCCCTAATTCAATATGTTCTGTACCTGTTGAGACATTATGAATGAAGTAGTCTATAGGAACCTATGAAAAGCTAATATTCACTGTTTTTTATATTGTGAAATATTCAAGTCTTCATTTCTAAGGACTCAATTTTATTCCTGATTTATCTTACTTTATATTCAAACATTGACAAAACTGAATTTTTTTCCTTAATAAAAGTCAGAGTGCACTGAGCTTTTGCAAATACTACCAATATATGTGCCAGTGGTTGGAAATAAGAAATTATATTACAATTTGAACCTCAACTTCAGTATATACATTGAAGGAACAATGGTAAAATTTTCAACATATTTGAAGATAAATTCTTTTCAAATTTTGAAAGCAAAATGTTCAATCAGTTGTATAATGATGAGAATATTTAATGACCTAACAATGGCTTTTTACCATCCACGAACATATTTTTGTTAGTCTTACTTAAATTCTTTGACAGTCCTGGATGTCCAAAAGATAACTAACTATTGATCCTTAGTGCCCTTTCATTTTCCAAATGGGTAATAGAAAAGTCACAAGAAAGAATTTGTGTGTGTGTGTGGGGGGGTGTGTGATTGTGAATAAATTGTATTTTCACATAAAAATCTCACAGAAAGTTATGAAATTATTTACAACAATAATACTTAACAAAAATCCTACTTAATTTCTCTGTGAAACTCCCTTTTGCCCCCTTGTTCTTAAAGGCTGTTAAGTCAAAAGTCTGGCAGGATTCCAAGTCTTTGGTCTAGGACCTTGAGCAAAGCTGTAATCAAAAGTGTGCACAAAGAGACAGAAAATCTTAAACAGATAGTGTAAAGTTTTATTACCCCCCACTGAATCATGAGCCCTGTTTGAAAACTATCATTAAAATTCAGAAAACCGATTACTGATATGCAGCTATGGTTACCTTGGGAGGTGCAGTTATCAGAGCCTGCTCCAGTTGCTTACTATACTTTCTACATTAATGGAGGGTTGTTTCCTACCCCCCTAACCCACAGCTAATGAAAGGAGAGACTTTCTTTTAATAAGTCCATAAAACATTAAGTAGGTTTTTCCTTCTTTCTTTTGCCATTTTCCATTCCCCACAGAGTCCTCCTGAATGTGGAAAGGTACACATTTGGGCAGCATCAGATGAGGTCTGGCAGTTTGTAAAGACCTCCTCAGTTTGCTTCTCAGTCCTTGAACGTGGCCTTATCAAAACTGATAATACATATGATAACAGGCTCTAATTGTTTCAAAAATGTCCATACAGAAACATCACTATTTTAAAGGGGGGAGGAGATTGTCTCTGAACCTTTCCAGACATTTAAAAGACTGAACTCAGAAAAAAAAAAAAATGTAAAGAAAGGAAAAAAGAAAAAAAACTAAATATGATTCAGTGACTACCACAGACTTGGAAGTCTTCTCCTGCTTGCCCAGGAGCATACATTTACTGAAGGTGGGACATCCTTATTTTCAAAAGTCAAATGGAGATTTCTATAACCCACTCTGACTTACATTTCAAATGTGTTCCTTTAAGACTCAAAGCAAAGGTGAGTAAAGTTAAGGTATTTTTCCAATATTCTTACTCAATCCTGAATTTGCAAAATAAAAAGAAAGTTAATTAAAAGAACTGGGGAGTTTTCATTTTATTTTCTTAGTCTGAAGCCCCTCCCAGTAGGTCATTGTACTTCAATGTGTATCAGTCATTTCTGTTGCTGATGTTTATCCCTTCATTTAATCTCATTTAATATATGCCCTACAATCATTTCCTATTTCTGTTTACAGTTTTTGAACCAGTACTCTTGTCTTGCTTCTTTTGCACATTGGCATCTCAGGAATCCAAGGGTGGGACTCTATTCTTGACCTTAGTCTGGGAACACACCCAAGACTCTACTTCTCTTATTAGGACATCATGTCATAGCTCTAATGTATGCTTTCTCTTGAATTGTTGTAGTACTAGGGAGACACAGAACAATGGAACCATGTGTATCTTGTGTCAGCTGCTGAATGACTGGGCTAAAGGAAGTCACAGGACACTTAACAATCAACTGCTTTATAATCAAGACCTAAAAGGGGTCTCTACAACTTACCCTAAGAGGTCTTCCCCTCTACATTGCTTTGACACCTTCTCAGAGGTTTAAGTCCTCTAAGATCTGCAAACAGTATTGAGAGTAAACATCATTGGCAAATTAAAGATAAATATAAAAGCCATAAAACCATCGGAGATTAATCACACCCTAAGACAGACTGGAGGAATGCATCAGCAGGGCTTATAAATCCTGGATTTCAGATTATATGTCTTCCCCTGACTTCATGCAGTTTTCTGTTACACTAGGACAATTTCTAGTCAGTCAAGTTATTTTTAGACCACCCGTTCTTTTTTTTCCAAATAGACTTTAAAGAAAAATTACTAGTGGTTCTAGGTGACCTGGCCTATGTAGGCTCCCACATATCCTGACAGCAGGCCACATGGAACCTTTACTTGCCTGTTCCCACAAAGCCTGTAAGACCCGAAGCAGCCTCCTGAGTTGTGTCTCCAGAGCTCCACATAATAGAAATGGAAAACGACTCTCTTCTGAGTCCTCTCTAGCCTCCTACCTAACATAATCCAATTTCATTAAGTCCCATGGATCCCTCTCAGCATCCTGCTACAGTAACTTAAAAATTCATCATTGTAAATCATGGACACCTGCCCATTGTTTCTTCAAATCATTTTAGTGCCCCCCCCCACTTGTCTTCACATGCTGATCCTGACTCTCTCCTGCATTCTTGTTCATGGCTTTTTACTTGGAAGGGAAAAGATACTCTATGAATGGAGAACCAAAGATTGGGGAAATTAAAAATTCCAAATGGGAATATTGAGAAATATTTATCTTGGCCTTCAATTACTATAGATTTCAGCAAGCTAAAATTGAGAGAATATCTTTCAAAATGAAAGGAATTTTGAATGATCCTCTCCTGGCACAGAACCAGCTAGAAGGCAGAATCTTGCAGCAGACACCCTGCTCCTCTGGCTCGTCCTGTCTTGGTGCCTCTTCTTTCATGATGTTCCCTGGACCTCGGTTTTAGGGGTTATTTGGGGTGGCTATGGCTGGCCACCCCAAAGTCAGAGAGATGATCTCTGCATTTTGACCAGGTTTCACTTTCTGAAATCGTCTCCATCTGCTACAGAAATGTTTCTTTGGTGAAGAGTGATGGGGTCCACTGATTTGTGGATACAGGGATAAGGACTTAGAATGCAGTTCAAGGTCATATTGGTTTAGGAAAGGTCAATAGTAGATTCTCCTCCAGGTTCCATGTCATGGGTGTTTGGCTAAGTGTACAGTACCAGGGATGAATCTCCTACTGTTGAATGGGTACTAAGTCCAATTAGGTAGCTACTGATTAACCTGGAGAGGTGCCACTGTAACAGCTTTGGGGATATCTTGCCATGCTTATCAGTGTTGTGATTCACAGACATTTGAGCTAGGTAGGACTATTGGTGTCCTTCTCCCTTGGCAAACTTCATAGCATCTTCCTGTGCTATGAGAGCTGCTCTGATAGGTGGAAGCTTCCAGAACAAATCAAGTATTCCAAACACATTGTCTGAAGTGTGTGATGCCTCCAGAAATAGGGACTTACGTTCAAATTTTAGAAAGCAACCAAAGATAATGGCAGTTGCCTTTATTGTTTCAGTGGTCTCTTGGACACCTGTGACCAACAAAGAAGTTTCTCATTCAGGTACTGGGGATTCTGTTAGTCTATGAGTCTCGAGAAAGACTTATCACCCCAAGTACAATAATATCATTAAATATATGTATAATTTAAATATATAATACCATCTATAACAAATATATTAACAATATATAATCTTAACAATTATATAAAATATAATCACATATATCATATAATAGTTGCATAGATTATATATAGTTGTTATAGTTAAACAATGAATGATGTGGGAACACTAGTCAATTTGGACTAGGGACCTACTCCACACCAGTATGACCTTATGTAAAATCTTATCTCAAATGAACCTACTTGAAATTTTATATATCTATTGTGAGTGTATGTATATATATATATATATAATATGCATACATCCTTTTCATTTATATACATACATATATAATCATACTTGAAAATAAGGTTATAATATATAATATATTATATAAGTATAAAATACTTCTTCTTTTAAAACATATTTACTGTTATTTACCCCTCCCCTGTGTACTGCAATCTTCCCCTCTACATCATTAAAGTACCTCATTTTTCCTACTTCCCCTTCATGGCATCTATATCCTGTTATTCCTCTCTATTATCTTTCTTGTAAACTCATACTTTTGAAATTTGACAGTTGCTAAGTGCTTAAAATATCACTAGAGCAACACATAAACAGTTTAAAATGTAAATAGAATATAGATTAAAAACTGAAATTAGTCTTATTCTTTTTTTCCTTAGTCCCATCCCCTATGAGAAACATTTTTGGTTAACTCTCCCAGATGCTCTGGTATGTAGAGGTATTATATAGCACTTTTGGAAATATTTTGTCTTGGTGGTCATGGTTGTAGGTCACAGTCATTACAACTGGCCTATACATATACATAATGCTCTGTATGTGATGCATATGTACATTTGTACTAAAGAAAATCATTGTGTGAAAATGTGTGTATGTGTGTGTGAATATATGCATACATCCTTCACTTAGAGTGGCATAAAAACCAGTGATCATTTGACACTCAGAGACAAATTTTATTTTTATTAATAACCGTGTAATTAAAAATGAAATACTAATCTTCAGAAAAGACATTTATGAAGTAAAATCCATTAAATTTACAAACAATTAAAGTCCTAAAAATAAATAAAGCTATCTGATTTGACAGTAATGTTACTCAAAAACCATTCATAAGTGCTCAATCCCTATTACAACAGGGCTAAGACAACAGGACTCCCCCTCATGAAGAATTATGTCTATCATTTTAGCGGTTGTTTTGATATTATAGAAGTAGGGTCCTTGAAAAAGGTCAACCACACACACACATCAACACACACACATACTGACACACACACATCAACACACACTCATCATACACTCAGCACACACACACACACAAACTCAATACATGCACACATATTCACAGAGCCTTGCTCTCTGTCTTTAGTCACAGCATAGCACAGTGAAATGCCTTTACTATTATCTCTGGAACTTGAACTTCTCAGGCTCCAGGAGCAGGACATCATATATTACTGTTCATTATAAACTATGCAACCTTGGGTAATTTATTATTGCAGCAGGAAAAACAAACTAACTAACCAATTAACTAGCTCAGACATTGTCCTGTATATGTTGTTCTGTGAAAAAGCCTGAAGCTGAGCAAAGACCATTTTGAAGGGCACTGAAATAGGAGGTGAGCACCCAGCCATACCAATAAATTCTTCTGCTTTAGAAATCTCTATAAGGGCCAGGCGACAGTGGCACACGCCTTTAATCCCAGCACTTGGGAGGCAGAGGCAGGTGGATTTCTGAGTTCAAGGCCAGCCTGGTCTACAGAGTGAGTTCCAGGACAGCCAGGGCTATACAGAGAAACCCTGTCTCGAAAAAAACAAAAAACAAACAAACAAACAAACAAACAAAAAGAAATCTCTATAATGTTGGTAATATATAATGACTTTAATAAAGAGTTTAATATTAAACTTGACAAAATAGTCACAAAACTCTGTGTGTGTGTGTGTGTGTGTGTGTGTGAGAGAGAGAGAGAGAGGGAGGGAGAGAGGGAGAGAGTAATAAATGGCATGAAATCAATAATTTTACTGGTCTGATAATTTTGTTTGTAGCCCAATATATTCTAAGTGCTTAGCAGCATGTTTAAATGAAATCATATATCTCTGTGCTTACTTTTCAGTCTTTATATTTTGCATGGTTTTGCTTTTGTTTTTGTTTTTTTCCAACAAGGTCTCATGCCCAGGATGGCTTTGTACTTCTTAGGTAAAAGACAGTGACTTTAACCTTCTGATGCTCTACCTCTCCTGTGCTGGCATTATACTACCATGCTTGGATCAGTCAGTACTGAACTTCTTGCTGTCTGGCCAAGCAGCTATTGAGTGAGCCACACCCCCAGACTTCTGCATTCATTGTTCTCTGGAGTTTTTCCTATTCTCTCTAGGAACAGTTGGATTCCATACCACTAATTCCATGAATCTAAACCAGATCTGTTCTCTCCCTTCTCCATTATTATTCTTATGATAGTTTACTAAGGTTGTTAGAGAAAAATACCACTAAGTGAATTAAACAACAGAAGCCTTCCCTTCTTTGATGAGTTGTGATTAGGGCTAGGCTTCCTCATAACATGGAGACCAAGGCTTGTTCATGACTCTCTTCTAACTTTTCAGCTCCTTGGCATATGGTAGCACAACCCCAGTGATCACAAGACACCTTCTCCAAGGGTGCATTTATGACCATATTTTGCTTTAAAGGGACAGTAGTCATATCTACTAGGGACTCAACCTGCACCAATATGACTTTATATTAATTTGTATCAAAACTACCCTACTGAAAAAAAAGGTTACATTATAAAATAGTGGAGGTTAAAACTCTAACACATGAGTTTTATAAGGACATAATCCAGCACATGAGAGTTTGTTTCTTCTTCTTTATCTCTGCCTTGGCTCTTGCTATTTTTTCTTCCTGGAGTGTCCTTTTGTGCCCTTTACCTATGACTCTTACTCAAGGACTTCAACTTTAGAATATCAGGAAGTTAACTTACTTTAATAGCTAGATACCTCTTCATTCTGTCCCTTCTACTTGATAGCAAGATCCTTGAAAATAGAATCAGAGATAGATAGAAAATATTTTTTATTGCCTAGTGGAGTGCTTGACTCAAAATAACCACCAATGAGTTACATGGAGTAGAGGTTTCCTCATAACTCACAACATTGTCAGGAACACAGCTTATACCTGAATGAAGCTCTGCCTGCCACAATTTAGTCAATGTTAGATAGCAAGCATTTAAATCTCTCACCTTGCCAAGACTACTTGGTAATACCAATAGCTAAGCTTTATTAAAGACCCACCATGCACTGGACCCTGCTCCAATTTCCTCACATACCAAGATTTCATCCCCACTACAACCCTGAGTGACAGTACAATTAGCACCCACTTTTAGCTGATGAAGGGGTTCTAAGGCATGACTAAGCAGTTTATTCAAGCTCTTATGCTAGATGATTTCATGGTGATTTTGCCTTAGGTTGTTGGGCTCCAGGCACCATGTACTCCTAACGACTACTAGAAAAGGGATGCTGTTTAAGTATCTGTGTATTGAAACAGCGACCCCCTATATATCGCAGGCTGGCCTCAAAAGTGGAATCCTCCTGTCTCAGCCTCTCCAGTGTGCACGACCAAAATTTGCTCTATCTCCCATTTTAAGGAACTATAGGACATGTTTCTGAATCATGAGCTCTATACTGTGACTCATACAAAATAGACCAGGTTACAGGTGGTTTGAGTGAAAGGGGAAATTGATAAAGAAATTTCTTTCTCTTCCTCTCTGCCCTATATTTTCCCATATTCAGATCTGAAATCACTTAAACTCTCCAGGTGGCACCAGAATATCTCACGTGAAGGGTGTAAGACTGTGACTCTCAACCTTCCTGACATTACAACCCTTTAGTACACTTCCTCATGTGTGGTGACCCCAACCATAAATTATTTTTGTTGCTATCTCACTACTGTAATTCTGCTACTATTCTAAATTGTAATGGAAACATCTGATATGCAGGATGGTCTTAGGTGATTCATATAAAAGGATCACTTAGCCTCCTGCCCCACAAAAGGGGTCTCAACCTATATGTTGACACCTACTCATCTAAGAGGACCTCTACTCTCTTTGAGACCTTTGAGCCTGGAGGTATGTCTGTCTCATGCTTTGCAAACTCAGATTCAAACTCAGTGGACCCAAACTTTGGAGTCCATAGATGAGTGCTGCTTGATTAAAGCCTGCTGCAGGTCAGTGAAATGTTTGATTCTGGCCCTACCTGCAAGAATACGTCAGCACTGCAGCAACAGGTTGGCACTGTGCATAAGAAGGAAGTGAAATTGACTTGGCTGGAAAGCTGTTAATAACATCCGTTTATAATTATTCCATTAAAGACGGTTTACAATTTTAGATTAACCAAAAGTGTACCTTAGCCAAGAAAAATGTAGACAACAAACAGCTTATTAATATCACTTCTAGAAATTGATCTCCATGCTCAAGGTAAATGGCTTGCAAGTATTGATTAACACTTTGTAACGAACACCATTTTGTAAGTTTTAATTAACCACTAGGTAATAATTAATGGAAAATGATAATAATGTAATATTATGTGAGTTTGATAAATGGTGTGGTAAAAGAATTCTGTCCCTTAATCTCATGTGGTAAAAAGTAATTGCCAGGAGTGACCATTTTGTTATCATGTTTTCCTCTTTGGCAATTCTATATTATTAATATCCCAAAGCACAATGTGATCATGTTGTGTGAATTCCCTTGGCCTTAAAATGAGCTCAGGCACAATATAAGAATGATGCATTTGTCACTATTTAAAATTGATTGTTTGTAACCAACTGAAAGGTACAAAACCAAGAGACATTATGGAAGTGGAGAAAGTCACCTACATGCATTTTAAAAAAATATTAGCAACACTAAATAATAGTAGTTTTTCATAAATGAGGGAAAATTTATATCTACTGATAGAGCATGGAATACTGCAGGCAATGCATCAGCATATAACATTCAAGCAGCAACAGAGAGAAGAAAGCTCCAGTCTTCATATCCAGAACTATCAGAGGTGCCGTGTGTGTTGTAGGAAGAGCCCAGAATTTAAATGAACCATTTATGCCTCTGCTGCCCTAGGGCAAGTACAAGCCACATTAATAATGCAGTGTTTATTTGAAATATTTTATTATAACACACATTTATTACTAAAAAAATTCTAAACGGCAGGGAAAAGAAGGCCAGTTTTGTACAGGTTCAGCATTCTGGACAAGTTATTTTTGAAATAGAATTTTTGGCAAATTATATCACGGCTTTCCATAGTTCACCTGTGACACTGTAAATAATACATATTTGTTTGAGGTGTGATGTTCTACACTGCTATTTCTGTTGTACATAATTTATAGACGACAATGATCTAGCAACACAGGAAAGCAATGTTCTCCATGAAAGTAACTGATTATAACTAGACAGTGGGAGCTTGGGAACTCTGAGAGCTTACTATAAGACAAGTCAGACAACTTCACAAGTGACTTCGAGCTTCCTAAGTTAAGCTCAACTTACCTTCTCTTATAGGAATGAGGTAGTTACTGCTGAAAATTGTTATGAATAAAAATGGATTCATATGTTAAAAGTCACAATAAATAAAAAGAGGAAGCCGCTGTGCTCCCCTTTTGGAGGTAGCCCGACACAAGCTGTATCTCCTGGCAGGCACAGAACACTGAAGAAAAGTTTAACCTCATCAGGATCTTCCTCCAGTCTCATGCAGGGTATCATCTTGGGAGTAAACAGACTTAAATAACTCCTATCTTACCTGTTTATTACTTGTATGGATTGGGGCAAGGTTTCTAACCTCTCCGCGTTTCCATTTCCACATCTGAGCAATAATGTCTGCCTCCCAGAACAAGGGCAGGGATAAAACACCTGGGCACTTGGTGTTCAGATAATACAATTTTATTTGCTGGGATAGCCTGTTCTGCCCAAGCAGAGTCCAGTAATCACTGCACAGAGTATAGCTCCTGATTATTTAGCCATTGTCCCAACAATATGGTTACTCTTAAAAGAAAATGAATCACTTTCCGTCTTTATATTGCCTGCAGTGAGCAAAGGTTTTGGTATCTGGCAGTTCTGGTATGTATATTAATATTATGTTCCCTGATGCACTTATGTGCTTTCGTGTGTGTTGCGTAGAGATTGGTACCAGCCTGGCTCTGGTGAACATTCTATACCTTTCTCTGGCATATAAGATAGCTTTGTACCCCAAGACAAAAAAATGTAGGTCAATTTCATTTCTTTTCCTTTTTTATCATTATGTTTAAATTGTCTTTTATTTTTTGAGACAATAATGTAATTATAATTACATCATCTCCTCTGTCTCTTTTCACCATCTAAACTATCCCATATATGTGCTACTTGCTCTCTTTAAAATACATGGATCTATTTTCATTAGTTGTTCCCTACAAATACACATATGTATATATTTCACACAAATTTGTATATGCATATACATATCCCTAAATACACAAACACAACTTGTTCCTTCTGTACGATGTTACTTATGTGTATGGTTTGAGGACTGACCATCTGGTAACCAATTGGTGCTCTTTTCCCTAGGGATGACTATTTCTCTTGCTCTCGGCATTCCTTCCATTGCTTCTGTAATGAAGAGGTATACTCAGAAATTATTTAAATTTTAAGTTGCAGGATTCCAAAATGTGATCTTTAAATCCTGCCTGGGAACGTCTGTCGTTAGAGGTATCACAAGTCTGTGTTGCATGCCAGGTGTGTGATACAGCAGTCATGTGTGAGAGCCCTCACAGAGGACCAGGTGATGTTACACCTCCTGAGGATGCTCCAATCCTTCTCTCCTGAGCACATTTTTCACATCTCTGAGCATCCCTCAGGGATGGAGGGAACACTATAAAGTGGAGAGTGATACTTTTAAAGGTAGTATGAATACATAGTAGGCACTCAATAAGTGTATTGTTTTTCTCTTATATTGTGTACTAACACTTGTTTTTTAAACAAAAAGAAAAAATTACCCTTTTGTCTGATGGATTTTGATGAAGACTTTTTATATGTATCTCACCTAAACCTTTAAGGTACATCTGTAAGTAAAATATCAGTGATGTCTTTAAAACCTTAGAAAACCACATTTAGTAAAAGGAACCAAGATCACAACTGGGTAGTGGTGGCACATGCCTTTAATCCCAGCACTTGGGAGACAGAGGCAGAGGCAGGCAGATTTCTGAGTTTGAGGCTAGCCTGGTCTACAGAGTAAGTTCCAGGACAGCTAGGGCTACACAGAGAAACTCTGTCTTGGAAAACCAAAAAAAAAAAAAAGTGAAAGAAAAGAAAAAAGGAACCAAGATCACATTTCTATAGGCCACTGAGCCAAACATTCCACTTCTTTATCTCATTTGATACATGGTTGTTCTACCCAAAAGGTCTTCCCCACTGTACAGAATGGGATTTTAACTTGATTGTTATTAACCTTGGAATTTTATTACTATGACATGAAACACAAGTACTTTCATGGACATTTTAGATCCTACCAATACCTTCTTCTGTTATGTTGAAGAGATTTTGTGAACACCGACCATGTGGTGAAACCTGTTAGATAAACAATAGGGTGGGTATGGTGCCCATTTACAGAAGTGGAAACCAAGGCCTTGGCTGGGGCTAATACTCTCTCTGAGAACTCTTGATAACTCTTATTGGAAGAGACTCACTTACTTATAGTAGCCTTGTTGCCTAATTTTGACCAATACAACAGAATAAACACAGAGTATTTGATCTCCTTACATGTATAAACATAACAAAGCATCCGAGAGTATAGAGTCAACACAAATTGGACTCAATGGCTTAAGAAAGGAGGACACAAAGTTGTGTGGGTATGTATGGAAGAGTGGAGTTTATTTGTTGGAAGAGTGAAAGAGTTCACGGGGATGAATCTGATACAAAATGTGTGAAACTTTCTGTTGCTTTCTAATATCAGGAAATATTTCTATTTTTATATTTTACTTCCATTATTTCTCTCCAGCCAGTCTTATACTAGTATATACTACCTGAATTCATTTTATTTTTCATTGTATAAACACATTATAAGCATTATATGAAAAAATACATTTGTAAGTGTATTTGATGTGAGCTAAATAGTTTTCATGATTATTGTGTTGTTACGTTTCTATTTAGTTTTGTCATCCAGCATATTCTGATCATGCTTTGTTTCTGCCTCAACTCGTGACAGATCAGATCTTCCTGTCTCCTTCCTCATCCAATTTTATGTTCTCTCTCTCTCTCTCTCTCTCTCTCTCTCTCTCTCTCTCTCTCTCTCTCTCTCTCTCTCTCACTCTCTGATTGGTATAGGAGAGCCTAGTTTACTCGTGGCAGTGTCAAGTATAACTTACTATGAGATAATCTATTGTATCTTCTGTCACTACATTATATAAGCATATGGTGCTATTCAAAGCACAGGAAGGAGAAAGTATAAATAAATCACTTCCTCCAAAGACCCAGACATTGGACATCTATGAAAATAGAAGACCTGACCCTGATGAAAGTAACAATACAATACCTTTGATTGTGTTATTTAATTGCTATTTAAACAGCCTAGATACTTCATGTTATTTCTTAACATGAACATTTCTTGTAGATTCATTGAATACCAAATCTCCTGGCTTATATGACTTCCCTGAGGAAAATTTTTGCATGCATAATGGTGGACAGGCATGCTGGAAATGATAATGTGAGCGTAGATTACTTAAGCAGATTAGAGCAGAGAGACTGCCCAATCACAGGTGATTGCATTCTAGTGTGACTGATTTCTCCCCTGATTGCCTTCAAGCTGGTGCAGGGACCATAGCTGGCCCATGAGGAACATACTTCTACATGGAATCATCTAAAGACTTCAAAATGATAGTCAAACATGTCTTAGTATGCTTGGAAATGCTGAGTTAACAGTAAGTGGCTTTTCCTGTTTTAATCGGCACTTATTAATTGCACAAAATAATTGGTTTCATTATGACATTTTATACATGCATCTAATATGCTTTGCTTACCTTCAATTCCCTATTACCATAGCCAGCTTCTCCATGCCCCTTCCTGTTCCCCAGACCTCTCTTACTCCAATCATATATTAACCTAGTGTTATATTTTTTCTTTAGTTATTATACATATATACATATATAAAAATATGAATAATTTGGTGTTTCTCATATTATATGGTTTTAGGACTAACCGCTTTGTATTAGATAACCAACCTAATATACTGTCTCTTAACAGACATCCAGGTCCCTTGGCTCTTACAATCTTTCTACCTCACTCCATTAAACCTTAAATGTAAGAGTTGTATTGTAGAACTAGCAAGTGGTTTCAGGAACACCAAAGTCTCTGCATTTTAATCAGGTGTGGATTACTGTAATGGTCTCTATCTGCTGCAAAAAGAAGCTCCTCTGATGAAGGGTAGGAAATATACCTATCCAGGGACATTAGGATAAGTATTTAGAATGCAGTAGATTTTAAATACTGGCTTAGGGAAGTGGTACTAGTCTGTTCTCTGCTATGATCTATGGTATCACCTCTCCTGGTTGGTCGAATAGATTTATAGTACCAGGCATGATTTCCATCATATGGATAGGGCCGTAAGTCCAGGTAGATAGCAGTTGGTTATCACCAAGATACAAATGCCACTACTGTGCCATTGGGTCAAAAGGCTATTGCCATGCTGGTCATAAGGATGCTGGTTAGCTTAGCTGGGTAGAGAAAAGCACTAGTAACAATCAACTTTGTTTTATGAGGGGCTTCTAATAAGTCTTATTATGCTGCTACGTATTGTGGAATCTCAAGAAGGTAGCATTTCATAGGCCGTGTTTCAGAAAGTTAGTAAAATATTCTGCTTTTTCCTTCTGGCAGATTTTCTGTGGCATCTTCCCTTGAACAAATCTTAGAAATGCTCTTTTTGGAAATAAGGCCACTGATGAATGCTTGGACCACAATTTTTCTGAGCATGCAGTACTTTCTTTAGGTCAATACGCACACTCTGACCACACCTACAGAAACACAGTATTTTTAATTTCTGTTTAGATGTTTTTGTTAAAATATAATTACTAGAAATTACATAGAAATTTGCAATCAGGACTCCTCACATTTTTTTGTTACTATCAAGTCTTCTCAAATTCACATTGCTCCCAAGCCCTTTCCCAAAGTTGAAATGGAAACAGATTCAATATCTTTAATGCTGCCTCATAAATCACTCCAATACCTACTTCCGTGTTACAGACACAGAAGGTCCTCAGATTAAATTTATTTGATGATAATGACTTATGGTCCCTAAATACTTCTCTGGTGCCTTACAAACTAAACTCCAAATCGAGGCCTCTGTGTCCTGATGCACTTGCCTGAATCCAGGTTCATTTGAATTGAAATTATTTCCTAGATATATTATCAAATCAAAGAGCAGATAGAATGCCCTTTTGAAATCATAAGATATAAGGCTGGCGCTTTGTGTGGAAGACATAGCTTTTTTTAAAGTAATCATTCATATTTTATAACATGAACCATTTCCTTGCAGTTTGGAAAATGAGTTATATTGGAAGAATTGTGGCTTCTAGGTAGTAATAAATATGAATGTTTTATATGGCATTTTCTATTGTTTCAGAACTTAGCAATATACTTTAAATTTCTTCTCACAAATAGGATTTGCAAACTTGTATTATGGTTATTAATGCATGTCACAATTGGGGAATGAACATTAATTAGACACAGGCAAGATGGGAAATATGTATGATTTTACTGTAACAATGTATTTTAGTATAACTTTAACAAGTAAATATTAAGTGTTCACCTGCATAAGACGATAGAGGCATACCCCATGTCTTTAGAATCCTGTCTGTACATTTCTTTTCTCTTGTGGAGAGACAAGCCTGGTTTTCACAGTCACACACCATGGAGATCATTAGTTCTGCATTGTCATTTCATCATGCAAATAATTTCTGCACGTGTGTGAAGGTAAAACTAGTGAAGAAATCTAGACAAATGACTTAGACTCAACTACTTCCTATTCCAAGTGGACTACTCACGTTGGAGTTGGTTAAACTCGGAAAGTTTGATAATAAAAATATCTCTTAGGGAGATATGGAAATATCCTAGAAAGAAAACTATCTTATACCACAATTCATATCTTATAGCTGGGGAGAGGGCTTAGTGGGTAGATAGCTTGCTCAGGCATGGACACCCAAATTCAGATCTCTAGCACCTACATAACAATTGTGTGTGCCAGCAAAGGCCATAATTCCAGTTCTTAGCAGGGGGCAGGCAGACATAAGCAGATCCCAGGGAGGGGGGCTTGCTGCTTAATTTGTCAGATCAAAACAATGATTCCAATGTCCAATGAGAGACTTGGTCTCAAAAAGAAGGTGACCCAGTGAAATGTCTCAGTGTATAAGGACACTTGCTGCCTAGGCAGCAACAGGAGTTTTATCGCCAGGACCCAAAAGCTAGAGAAAAAAAAAAAAAAAAGAAAAGAAATGATTCCTGTAAATAGTTCTGCATATAGTGCAGACACGTGTGCTCCCTCCCACTAAACAAATGAAGAATAAATAAATAAATAAATAGATAAATAAATAAATAAGCAAATTCATTAATGTACTAACATTTTAAAAAGTAGTTACCTGGAGAATGGTCAAGGAAAACACCTATTTTCCTCTGGCCTACACACATACACCACAGACAGGGGCATGCAGCTCACACATACACACACACGCGCACGCACACACAGGCACAGGAACATTCAGAGAGAGAGAGAGAGAGAGAGAGAGAGAGAGAGAGAGACTGAGAGGAAGGGAGAAAGGGAGGGAGGGAGCGAGAGAGATCCAAGTTTGTCATTAACAGACTAATCTTCAGTATATTTCCAGAAGGACCATAGCACTGTGCTCTCTTAAAGAGCTGTGAGGTGTTTGTGGCATTGTTGTCTTTCTGTATAATTTCATTGTGAGCTACTACTGTTTTTCTGGTAATTTTTAGTCTAAAATTCTTTCAAGTTGGTCATAAAATTCTACATTAAAGCTATTAAAATGAGATGCAAAGTGGCATAAGTTGTAATTGATACTTTATCTATAAAGACAGATTGACAAAGAATATATCCGACGTGATATAAAGGGCAGAAGGCAAAAAACTCCTGGGTAACATAATGATAGGAAGGCATCGGAACTCAGGGTTAGTCTCACCAGGTGATGAGTAGTATTGCAAAACTGTCAAAATTTTTATTTGTTTATCTCATTTCCACCTTTGCAAAGCAAGGCTTGAACCAGAATGGATAATCCATTTCATTACTAAAATTTCATTAACCTTTTTTTAAGTGTGAGGCACTAAATAGAAAAGTTCATAAATGAATTATAATTAAGACAATTTTAATTTCTACCGACTAGTATTCAGCTAATCATGCATAATGAAGCCAAGACTTTTTTTTATACAAGTAGTCCAATAATTGACCACAAAAGCTCTCCCCAAAGGTAACAATGCCATGTAGACCATGAATCCAAGAGGTATCCAATTTATATTCTGTTTGAGCCATCTGCTTGGTAATGCGTTCCTCCTGAAAGCCTTTTGATCTTGTCTTTCCTAGTACAATCTCGTCTCCTAATTTTTATTTCATCTCTTCTGATCTTGTATTTTTCCTCTGTGGCTACTCTTTATCAGGCATTTCATGGGTTTATGTCATTTCCTTGCCTTGCTCTATGTGGAAGCATCCCAAAACTCTGTCTTATCATTTAATGCTGAGAAAAGACATCTATGTCTGTATCTCCTGGATCCTATCAATCACAACCATTATCTTCGACTCTCACATCTGACCTTCTGACTCATGATTACATCTTTACTATCTTTTTGAGGATCTCTATAGGAACTTAAATTTACCATTCTATACCCAAACTTTGAAAGGAATTGCTTCTTCCTCCAATATTCCCCTCTTCCAGATCCTGAGAATAGAATCGCATGCACCCACTCATTCAAAAAAAAAAAAGACATTCTTTTCACAAGCTTAATCCTTCAGTTCTCACTATCCAGCCTGCTTACAAGTCCTCCAATCTACATCTATTTCTCCCTACATCCAATTTTCCTTTCATAGACTATACCACTCCTTCCTTGTAGCTGAATGACAACATTACCTACAGGTTGAACAACTCTGCTCAGAAACCCGGAACTGTGTCAGAACCCTAAAAGAATAAGGAATCAGTGTCACACCACAAATGGGACATTCCGTGTTTGACAATTCTATAATGAGTTGCAGTCAAAGGCAAACACATTAAAATCATAGTAAAATGAAGCTGCGAGGTTTGCAGGAAAGTGGATACAACTGGGAAACGTTGCTTTAAGCTAACTGACTGAAGCACAGAAAAAACGGGGCATGTGCTTCCTTATAGGTGGATCCTAGGCTCCATCTTCGGCCTGGGGTGTCAAATGGGAGAAGACCGAAGCCCAGAAAACTAGGATCTCAGGGAAAACAAAATCAAACAAAGCCCAAAAACAATAGTGGGCTAAGGGTGGAGTGGTGCAGACAAGAGGAAACAGAAATGAGGAATGCTGGGGAAGAAACGGAGAATCAGGAAGAGAAAGGAGAGTGGAGCGGGCATGTAAACCAAGATGAAATGTGTAGGGAAACTGCATATTCAAACCTATATTTTGCAAGTTTGGTTGGCAAATCATAAATAAGCGTATGGAATTATTTCTTGACCTCTACATTATGTATAATGCAGCTGCATTTTTTGCATTTAGACCTTGGCCCCACCCTCAAGATAGCTCATGTATATGTAAATATTTTAAAGCTGGAGTGGGGGAGGTGATATAAAATCCAAACGGTTCTATTCGCAACATTTTCAGACTTCAGAGATATTCAGGCTGTATTTGGATCTCCCTCTGCTTTCCCAAGATCCTCAACTTGCTGCGGCCAGAGTCCTCTACAAGTTCAAACCTGGTTATTTTCCTCCCTATTTATAACTCTTGAATATGCTTCTATTATTCTTTAATAAAGAACTCTTAAGTGACCAGCTAGACTTTCTTATTTTATGAGCTGCAAACTCATCCGCCCTAATTCAGATCCTGAAATAACCTGAACTCTTTGTTTTGTTTCATAAGAATTCCAACCCATAGCTACCTCTGTGTTCTTTGCTTCTCCTGAATCCCTTTCTAAAGGAAACTGTCTGTGTTCTTATTGGTCCATTTCCCTTTTATATAACAGAGACAACTCTCCATCTCAGACTCAGTGTTTTAAGGTTCACTTCATACACTCACTCAGGCAGCAAAATGCTGCTTTCCTCAAAAGTATGGGGTGGGTTACCTGTACTTGTTGCTGAATAAAACAGATACGATGAAGAAAATAGACAATTAAATATGTAAATCTATTACAGCTGTGTCAAAGCAATCAAGAGTTCGGTGAGAAGAAGGAGAGTTTATGGGGAAAAAACCAACCAACCAAAGAAACAAACAAACAAATAAACACTTCTGTAAGAAGTCAGAAAAGTCCTTCAAGAAGGTTGTTTTGAAGTTAAGACCTGAAAGTCAGAGACAAGGGCTTCTTAGAGAGACGAGGCATTCCCAGCATGGAGGACTTGAGGCAGAAGACCCTACTGGCTTCTCTGTGTGCCTGTGCTGCTTGTTCTCTGCTAACGCATTCTGAGGTTCTGAGAGGTCCTGAGAGGGTGTAAACATCCAGGCCCAGGACAACCAGCTTATCAAGCAGCTGCATCCTAAAAGAAATTAGTGAAGACTAAAATAAGGGTAACATGTAATCATCTAATCACTTAATAATAAATGTGATAATAACTAATAACAATATAATAGTAAGAAAATCATCAAAATTCTTTCTTAAATCATGGCCACAGATGTATTTTGAGAATTTTATGTGTAAATACTGTATTTACATTATCCCTCACATGGTTATTCATCTCGGGTCCCTACCCCAAGAATTCTCTCAAATTCTTTGCCGCTTTTTTTTTTTTTTTTCAATTTTTGTTATACAAAAAAAAGGTATTTTTGTTATACAAACATAGACACGTAATACTGGATGATCCACTTAGTGATATGTATGATTTTAGGGCTGGCCACATGCTACTATGTAACTAATTGGGTTCCTTGTCGCTGGAAGAGATGGATTCTCTCACCTCTTAGTAGCAATCATTCCTTACATGTAGTTCTTCACCTAGATGTGGGACCTTGCGAGATTTTTGCCATGCATGGGGAAAATTGTTGCTGCCATGGGTAGGTCTTATTTACATAATCGTATCGTTAAAATTTCATGTATGCAGACTCCCTTTCATATATAGAAGACACAATGTCATGGCAGATGCCCGGGCCCTTTTTATTTTTTTTCATCTCCTCCCCTGAAATGTTCCCTGAGCTTCATGTGTAGGGTGACCCCTAGATATTTGCCTAAAAGATATATTTGCTTTATTTATTTAAAATGCACATGACATAAAATATGTATTATATATTTAATATTATAAATAGCATTAAATATAGTATATATGTATTACATATTTAATATTATATATTTAATACTATTTGAGTGGAAACTTTTCCAGGAAGATTTTTAGAGAAAACACCAAAAGAGAGAAGGAAAAATACCGATAATATGTTAGTATTATCTAGCAAAGAAATTTGCAAATAACATAAATCCCATAGAAATATAAAACTATAATCTTGTATATTATTTTGGTTTGGATTTATTATAGTCTATCTCAGTACTAAATTATAAACCTTCAAAGGATTAAAATAGAAAATGCATTTACTGTTACATAAAGATCTTTAAAAGCAAGCACATTTAACAAGCAAACAAAATACACGTTTTGATAGTGTTTGAAATATACTCATGATTAGATTCTCTGTCATAGGTGGAAATTCAATTAAACTGATAGTTTTTCAAGCTTTTTTTTTTTATTAGAACTGAATCATTCTGATAACAACTCACCTCCCTCCTGAAGGGACCCACGTAAGAGGTGATTTAATTCACTTTAAGACCATATAATTTCATAAAGTATGACAAATTAAAACATTTGATCAAGTATATTATTGGGTCTAAATTATGTTAAATAGAGCATATGTTATAGTACTATAAATAATACATAAATCTAAGGCTTTATGTTAAGAATAAAATGGGAGAGTGTCTGGAGAATTTAAATATTCTCTTCTGCATTATTTATGTAGTTAGTTCAATGTAGAGTACAGGCAGAAGGAACTTGATGCACACATCATTGTCTGACTCTCCTCCTGACTGATTTGACTAAGATGACAGAATTTTACCTTGCAAATTGCTCATGATCACATTTAATCACTTTCCTTTTGGAAATGTATTTCATTGTTGTAAATAATTTTACTCCTGGAAATCCCAGGCAAAGCACTGGGCTCATACCTTGCTACAGTCTCTTGCCATAGCGTCTTTTAGATGTAGCCATTCTATGTGACACTTGTAAAATTAACCCATGTCCTGCGTAAATGACATTTCTGAGCTAAAGCTCTCTGGGAAGGTTAGCTGAACTTTATGATTGATTCAATACTGATTCAACAATCTCTTTTACTTTCCCTATACTTATGAATAACTATGCCCATTGTTCATGGTGACAAATACCCCGTACCATGTACAGAGAGCCTATAGACGTCAGAGTCCTTTAAATCTGAAGTGTGAGCTAGAAGATAAATTGACTGTTTTCTTACCATCTTTCTGATTTTACAGGGGCAGTCGCCCCTGCATGTGGAAATATGAGGAGTGTTGCCAGTTGTTATTTATTTATTTTATTACTTTTCTTTTTAAAAAATTAATTATTTATTTACTTTATATCCTGATCACAGCTCCCCTTCCCTCCTCTGTTCTCCTGTCCCTCCCTTTCACATGCCCCAAACACCCCTCCTCCCCTTCTCCTCAGAAAAGGGGAGACCTCCCATGGATACCAGCCTTCGCATATCAAGTTTTAGTAAGACTAGGCACATCTTCTCTTGAGGCTACTGAGGCAGCTCAGTTAGGGGAAAGGGATCCAAAGGCAGGCAATGTAGCCCAAAATGGCTCTTGCTCCTGTTTTAAGAGTCCCACATGAATACCCAGCTGCACCACGGTTACATATGTGCCAGAGGGTCTAGTTTCATCCTGTGTATGTTCTCTCTGATTGACAGTTCAGTCCCTCTGAGCCCCTATGGGTCCAGTTGGTTGATTTCTCTGGGGTTTCTTGCAGTGTCCTGGACACCTCTGGGTCCTGTAATCCTTCCTCCTCTCCTCCATAGGATTCCTCAAGGCCCAATTAGCGTTTGGCTGTGGATCTCTACCCAAGTTTCCATCAGAAGCCTCTCTGATGACAGTTATGCCACATTCCTGTCTGCAAGTATAGCAGAATATCATTAATAGCATCAGGAGTGGGCTCACACTCAGGACATGGGTCTCAAGCTGGACCCATTCATTGGTTGGGCCTTCCCTTAAATTCTGCGCCATCTTTTACTTCTGCACATCTTGTAGGCAGGACAAATTGTGGGTCTAAGGTTTTGTAGCTGAGTAGGTGTCCCAATCCCTCCATTGTTAGTCTTGACTGGTTACAGGAAATACCTGGTTCAGGCTCCATATCCCCTATGGCTAGGAGCCTTAGTTAGAGTCACTCTCACAGATTCCCAGGGTGTTTCCATTGTCTTAGATTTCTAACTTGTCCCAGAGTTTCACCCTCAAATCTTTCCCTGTACTCTCTCCCCCTGTTCCTCCCTCACCTTATTCCCCCTGCTCCTATCCCATCTCTCCCCCACAAATACCCCTCCCTCCATCCACTCCTGATTTCTAATCTATTTCCCCTTTTCAGTGAGATTCAAGCATACTCCCCTTTGACCCTCCTTGTTACTTATTTTCTTTGGGTCTGTGGATTATAGCATGGTTATCTTATACTTTATGCCTAATATCCACTTACAAGTGAGAACATACCTGTTTGTCTTTCTGTTCTGTGTTACCTAACTCAGGATTATCTTTTCTAGATCCATCCATTTGCCTGCAGATTTTCATGTCATTGTTTCAATTGAATACTCCATTGTGTAAATATAATACACAGTTATACACAAAAATAGCACAATTTCTTTATTCATAGTTGAGGGACATCTAGATTGCTTCCATTTTCTGACTATTATGAATAAAGCTGCTATGAACATAGTTGAACAAATGTCCTTGTGATATGACAGAGCATCTTTTGGATGTGTGCCTAGGAGTGGTACAGCTGGGTCTTGAGGTAGATCTACCAATTTTCTGAAGAAACCACCAAATTGATCTCCAAAGTTGTTGTACAAATTTTCACTCCCACCAGCTTTGGGGAAGCATCGCCCCTGTTTCAAATTCTCGACAGCATGTGCTGTTGCTTGAGCTTTTGATCTTAGACATTCTGGTGGATATCTAAGATAGAATCTCAGTCATTTTGATTTGCATTTTTCTGATGACTAAGGATGTCGACATTTCTCTAAGTGCAGCTCTGCCACTAAAGATTCTTCTGTGGAGAAGTCTCTCTTTAGATCTGTACCAATTAAATTTACCCATTTTTAAATTGGATAATTTGATTTGTTGATGTCTAGTTTCTTGAGTTCTTTATATGTTTTGGATCTGTCAGATGTGGAGTTGATGACAATCTTTTCCCACTTTGTAGGCAGCCATTTTGTTCTTTTGACTATGTGCTTTGCCTTACAGAAGCTTTCCAGTTTTATGAGATTCCATATATAAATTGTTGATCTTACTGCTTGAGATGTTGGTGTTCTATTCGGAAATTTGTCTTTTATGACAGTATATTCAAGGCTAGTCCCCATGTTTCCCTTCTATCAGGTTTATTGTATCTGATCTTAGGTTGAGGTCTTTGATCCACTTGGACTTGAGTATGGTGCAGAGTGATAGTCATAGATTTATTGGCATTCTACTACATGCGAACATTCAGATAGACCACTGCCATTTGTTGAAAATGCCTTTTCTCTCTTTTTTTTTCATCATATATCTTGGCTTCTTATAACTTTTAATTTTTTGAGATTATCATTAAGAATATCATTATATCAATCCACTTTTCCTTTCATCCTTCAAACTCCTCATATATATTATATATAAATATAAAAACACAAACTTCTCAGTGTGTATATTACTTGAACACATATTTTTCAGGGCTGACCATTTAATATTGGATAAACAACTGCTATGCTATTCTCCAGGAAAGAATATTTCCCCTGCTCTCAGCATTTTCTGGTTGCCTGTATTTCTTTGTGTGGTAGTCCGACCTTTTAAGCAAGTCCTAACCCCTCATCCCTTGTCCACTTTAGCGTACATATCATTGCCATCCTTGTTTAGGTCATATTTAAACAGCCTTGTTAATTTCATCTTTATTGGGTATAGCTTCTCTTAGGTTTCCAGGAAAAAAAATTTCACAGTAAACTCCCAGTTCTTCTGGCTCTTACAGTCTTTTTGCCTCCCTTCTACTCAATAACTCTGAACCTTAGGTATGATTCATTTTGTAGATTTATCGGTTAGTAGTGAGCTCCAGAACTCTGAGGTTTCATCACTTGTGGTTTTCTATAATGGTCTGCCTCTATGACGCAAAGAGAAGTTTCTTCTATGAGCAGTAAGAACTACACTTAGCTCTAAGTAGAAAGACAAACGTTTAGAATGTAGCCAGAGATTATGCTAGGTTAGTAAAGTAGAAGTTGTGGGTTTTCCTCTACAATCCAAGATTTCATTAGCTGCAGGTAGTTGGGTGAGCTTTCCAGTACCAGTTAACTGGGTTTCTAGTTAAGTGGGCCATATGAGTTCTGTTACAGAGCTACTGGTCACTGTCTAGGAATTTTTGCCATTACTTCATCCTTAGGATTACTGTGCCATGCTGGTTCTTGCTGTAGTTCGTCATTGTCGTAGCTGGACAAGGCTGTTAGTTACTTCCTTCTTTTGGAAGCTTGCAAGATGCTTCCTGGTACCATGAAAGCTAATACTCCGGTAGGAGGCTTTCAGGTCAGATCCAGCTCAGTACTGCTGTCTTCTTCATCCAAAGTACCGAGTGTCTTCAGCAATAGGGATTTACCTTCTACCTCCTCAGAAGAAAGCATTTTAATTTGTTCTCTCCATTTATAGGAAACTGAGCAGAAACTGGGTAGGATAAGAGCAATTTTGTTTGATGATATCAACTCATATGCAAAATCTTCAAGCCAGACAAAACAGTAGAGAAGATGGAGAGAAGGGACGGATGCTTTTGAAAGTCTGGTCAGAAAGTCTGTCTCTAGAGGTGGCCAGGATTATGGCATAAAAGTAAATAGAAGTCAACAACTACAAGCAGTTTACCAGTCAGTTGTTCAGGGGGGAGGGGGCATGGTTGTATGACATGATTTTATACCCAGAAAGATCTAACATTGAACTGGATATTTTTTTAGTAAATAGGTAGATAAACAAACAAATACATCTCTCAGTACTCACATGCTTACAAGTATTAGGAACACCAGAATTTTGCTCCTCTTGTTCTGAAAGCATATGTCATTAAAATTACTCAGTTTTGAAAAGCCTGGGGATTTCAACTGGCCATTATTGAATGAATGAATGAATGAATGAATGAATGCTGTTTTTGCTTTTTGACTATGCACAATAGACAGTATTATTCCTTTATTATGTAATGTCCTTTGTACCTCGGAAATTTCAAAATAAAGTTATCTAGACTTATTCTTTTTATACTACAACTTTCCATTATTTAAAGAAAACATTGCCTCCACCTTAGAATGATAAAGGTCTGAGAAATTTCTGTCATGATTAGATATGAAGAAAATGCTTATTATTAGTTAATGCAGTGATGGATACGGGATCACATTCTAGGCAAGTGTCAGCCACCAAGTTACCAGCCCTAATTACTCAGTCTCTGAGAAAGAAATCTACATAAAATTTTGTTTTAGGTAACTCTAGATATTTATGGGTTTGGTTTTCTTTGTTGTTTTTGTTTGTTGTTTGATGTTTGTTTGTTTTGCTTTTCATAGTTGCAATAAAAATATAAAGCAGGTCATTGTTCTATATATTTTAAAAATATTTCTACTAATTTATTTAAATTATGGTCAGATTGTGAGTAAATATTAAATCTGTGATTATCAGAGTTTGCCTAATTATCTACAGATGTGAAATGTAACTAGTGGGAGCATGCTGATGCACTGTATCTCACAGAACTTCATAGGAAAAATGGCATTTGTGCAGCACTCCCAAAGAACCACAACCCCTTCCTAAGAAATCCATTCAACAATATTGATCAAGCTTGAGGGCCACTAGGAGTGAATCATACACACAAGTACCAAAGGCTTCAGAAGTGAGGCGTAAGTTAAACCAACCATAACAATTAACAAAAAGGCATTTCAATAAACTGTCAAACAGAAAATCCTTGTGACTCTTGCACCATATGCCAAGATTGGTCCTGTCTTCCAACTCAAGAGTCTTGCTAACCTGCTGGGTCCTGTACTCAGAGTTTCCTTTTGCAGTAGTGATCTCATGTTGGTTGACAACCCCTTTTCCTCCAACACAGTTTCCCATATTCTCTTCCCTTAACTTTGTGACTACAAGAAGTTTACCAGTCAAAGTCAATAATCTAATTCAGAAAATATTTGTGCAAGCTGACTTGGTTTGTTGTTAAGACAGTTGCTCCTGTGACCCTTCTATGTCATAGACGTGCACATTTTGAGTCAATCCTGGGTGTATTGAACTTTCTAACTTAAAGTAACTTGACTGAGGTCTCGGGGTGGCTTCGGGAGAGAACTTTTAACTTACAATGTGTAAATATTGAACAGAATGTGGCCCCCTAACCTTTTATACATTTACCTTTTTGATACCCTTGTCAGCAGTATTTTATTTGGACCCTGTGGGTGGTCTTGAGGCAGGACCAGACTTCCTCATAAAAACTAGTCAGTTGTGCCTGGCCAACACAGGATGGTTTGCCCAAGGTCATGTAGCATTAAAGACTGCAGAGTCTGTAGGTGAGAAACTGT
>JADRCD010227752.1:4925-31290 GCA_019843815.1 Montemys delectorum
CTCTCTCTCTCTCTCTCTCTCTCTCTCTCTCTCTCTCTCTCTCTCTCCCTGTCTGTTTGTTTTTTAAATTTGCATGTGTATGTGTTAGACATGCAAGTATGTATTACATATATATATATATATATATATATACATATATATGGGTATATTTGTATATGTGTAGTGTGAATGCACGTATGTGTATACAGTGTGTTTTTGTATGTGTGGCACATGTGTCTCTGCAGGAATTTATGTGGTGTCTACTTACCAGTCACTGACTTGGCTTCTGTGGATTCAAATTATTGTTTTCATGTGTTATTATTTTACCTGTTGAGTTATCTCCCTGAGTTTCTTAAACGACCATTCATTCAACTGTGTTAGGAGAAGCACCTGTGGCCCAGCCCATAGAGGAAATGGGTATTCTGCAGGTGGAGGGGTCAAACCCTGGAAGTGCTGCTCAGGGCTGCAGGCTGCAGGGCTGCAGTGCATGGGTGCATGTCTACCAATCTGTGGTGGCCATGGAGGTACAGTCAAGAAACATACATTTCCACAGGCTTCATGAAAACATTTAATACATAAAATATTAATGATTTCTACCTTTCCTTTTTTTTTTCTTAGAAATATCAGCTATCAGGAATGTGTTTTTTTTTCTGCCCAGAGAGTAAGTTTTATTCAGAGTTGTACAGTAATGTGAACTTAGAAAGTTTTTATCAGATAGTAATTCACCCTAAAATACAGTGTATCTCTAACACCATGCATTAAAATATGTTGACAAAGAGCTATTGCCTTTTCCACTGGGTAATACAGCTGTATGGATTTATGGTTAGTACATAATATTAAGTGGCCTGGACAGGGAAATCTCATGGAGCTCTTGGGAAAGGTTGTAACCTGCATTTCCTGCTGACTTATGTTCTCCATGGCACCTTAATAAGATTTATGGAATATTTAGTCTTTGATTCTTTAATTATAATTGGCAGGTGTCCCTGAAGTTGTAAAGCAATTAGGAAGCCTGGGGTTATTTGCTTATTACAGCAGCACTGGTGGACTGGATTTTTCTAGGCCGTTTATTATGTCTCCTTTCCAATCATTTATCATTCTAGATTGGCTCTCCAAAGGATCGTATCCTAGCTGTGACTAGTACCTCAGGGCAAAGACAAAGACAAGGAACCTGGACAGCACACAGGTAATTTTATTTCTCAAGAGACTTGACCATTGGTGATAAAATTTAACATCTTACACTAGGAAGTGGTCTACAGGCGATCATTAAAGGTGGACGCTGATTTGTTCTTAAAAGCCACCACAAATTTTATCTCTGTTAATACCTGAAGGATAGTAAAATATCCCATAGTTTAAAATCTCTTTGAATGGATGAAACTTCTATATTTACAGAACAGAAGTTTTAAATGTAAATTTTGAAGTACAAATGAATGGAAAACGAAATCTATTATCATGATTCATTGTATAGAGACTCATTTTTGTTCTAATTCAGGACGGGCTTTATCATCTTCGAAGTGGTACATTTATATAAATTTCAGTGAAAAGGAAGCTTCAGTTCATTTTCCAGAATGTTTTTTCATATCTGTCAGTTTTTTGAAAATTATGATATATGCTAAATATGTTCAATGTGTTTATTTACTCAATGCATTTTTATTTATTTGTTACCATTTGCTAGGTAATGGATGCGTATATACAAGTAAAAGCAAGTACAGTTTCTTCTCTCGGAAGTTTACTGTCTAAAGAGGAAATTTTTATTCAGCATTTTTTCAGTTAATGTATATTGGATCTGTCTCATTTCTCTTGTACAAAAACATAAGCCAATACTTGGATTAGTAGTATTTGCTTAGCTTGAAATATTCACTGTAAGTGATTGAGCATATGATACTAATACAAGGAATAAAAATAAATCAATGTAAGTAAGTTATGCCATATAGTTAGGAACCTTAACTTTTTTGTGACTGTGATCAATACCTGATGGGAAGGAAATGAAAAGTGGACAGGGGCTTCATGACTCACAGTTTAAGGAATGCACAAGGAAAGAAAGGCATTCAGCAAGCCACGGTAGCAAAAGTTGGGGCAGCTGTTCACATTGTTGCTATAGTCAGGAAGCAGAGAATGTGTCTGAGTACAATCTCAAGGCATGATAACGGTGGCCTAACTACTCAGGGGAGGTTCAACTGCCTATCAACCCCACAGTCTTCCAAAGCGGCAACACTATGTGGGGAAGAATCTCTAAACCAGGAGGTGATGTAGAGATGTTCCCATCAAGCCTTAGACATTTCTCCAGCTACTGCCATTCTTTCTTTTGTAAGCTTAAATATTACAAAGAATAATTTCCACTTAAAACAGGAAATGAGAAATATGAAAGTGAAAGTAATTTGTCACTAATACTTCAAATTACTTAACTATGAAGTGGAACCCTGTGATGGAGGGATATGTAGCATATATGGAATACAAAATATTTAAAGCATAAAAAACCTTCAGACATCTGCATGTGAATAGGAATGGAGGGAAGACTGTAGATACTATTAGACAAAGGAGCAGCTACCTCTTCTTGGAAGACATCTGAAGGTGTAGTCATGCTTGGGAATTGTTTCTATTTTTTCTTTTTACATTTTTCATTAATTCATTTACATAATATATATTTTTATATTTATGCATCAGTAGTTTTACTCAGATGTACAATGGCAAATAGGGAAAAAATATATTCCTGATTTCATTAGCAACACCCACAACCTGATTTGTAAGATAAGATGTACAATTAAAAGATGACCCTCACTGTATATGGCAGTGTGAGGTACAAGGAGAACTGTGGGCAGCCAGCAGGAGCCTGGGTACAAGGAAGCCATAACCCATGTCAGGAGACTGTACCAGCACATCGGGGCTGTTCCTCTATACTTAATAAACAGGGATCAGAGTCTTTCATGGAGAATACATTGATTTTACCCTTGAAGAAGGAGATCCTGTGAAAACTTGGAGAAAGAGCAAATGTCCTTCAGAACAGGGAATAGACTTGAGCATTTGGAAGGACTAGGACTAGTGTGTTGTAAGATGAACCAAGTTCTCTCCAAGAGACATGGTGACCCTAAACACTGGACCTAAAACAGTGATCTTGTAAGGAAAGAGAGTCACAGCTAATACCACCAGGTCAAACTGGTGAGCATCCTGAAACCAACATGTATAACTTTAATTTTTTCAAATCCTATTTTTAATGATGGCGGGTCTTAAACACTTTACTTCTCTTTTAGCCCATCACCCACCAGAGGTAATGGGAAAGAAAGGATACAGAGGGTGGGGTAGGGGTGGGCGGAGGATGTAGTGGACCTGTTTAGGAAGGTTCTTTGGAGCAAAGGTTCCTGTCTGTGTTGTCCTGAAATCAGCAGTTCAGTTCCCAGGTCAGCAGGCGGCAGCAGCCCCATTCACTCACAAACACTTCACTGATGCATCAGCAGTCCACTTGGTAGAGTCGGGATAGCAAACATGAATCAGCAGTGGCCTTACCTAGCAGAGACAGCCAGGCCTCAGCCTGAGCTCAAGTCAACAGGAGGGGGAGGGATCCAGAGGAAAGCCAGGAGAAGTTCTCTGTTGTACTTCTCTCCGTGAATCAAAGACCAGTGAAAACTCCAGACCACCAAACATCGCACAGCAAGCTCTCTATGCAAGTCCAGCTCAGCCTGTCTGTTGAGTCCTATTTATACTCTCTCCAAACATCGTGTGCCCTCCATGGGTCTTGCAATAGTAGCACATGACTTGCCACAGCATGTGTCTATCTCAGCTGATATCACTCCGCCAATCAGCAGGCGTGTGAGGAAGCTGCAAGAAACTGCAGCACACCACTAGAGGTTTTTTGGTTAATTTCTTTCTGTGGAGTCCTGACAAAAGCAGCTCAACTACGCAATGCAAGGCAGACCAATACATGCTTGTTGTTACTGAAGAATCCTTCATCACATGAACTTTCATAAGCTTGCTTTGGCCGAACATGCTTTCTCCTGTATCTGCTTCAACTAAACATTCCTTCATGTGTTTGCCCCAGCAAATACCATCCAACGGACTTTGCGAAGAATCCTTAAGTTTCCTCTTCAAGCATGGCTGGCATTCTTACGATAAAATGTAAGGCTCCACAGGGAGGAGGATGAACTGTCAATCATGATAGAGGAAACACAAAGACCTTCAGGATCGCTCAGCTCTAGCAGCAAAGAGGGACAATAATTCTTCCCCTCTGTGGTCCTCAAAAGTGACATAACCCCACTACCAGCTCAGTTTCAGACCTCTAGTCACCAAGACTCTAATTCACTGTTTATTTAAATTTCTAGTTTATCGCACTTTGTTCCTCAAAAGTTATTCTCTCAATTTCAGACTTCTAATTTCAGAACTCTAATCGTGTTTTTTTTTTATTTTTATTTCCCAGTTTGTGATACTCTGTTCTGCAAAAATTATCCTCATACTCTGAGTCCATTTAAAATATGGTAATTGCAATCACCTTCAAAAATTTTTTTGTTTCTCATATCTCTTTTGAACACATGTTCTCACAGAACAGTGGGAAGAAATGGGCTTTGAAATTCTGTTAAGTATTTGACACTTTATCCTGCTAATTATGAAGGATTTTGAAAATACAATAAAATTATCTGATAGACTATGTGGTAGACACTCAACACTGTGTTTGTAGAGAATACTTTAAGGTACATGAACTATGTTGATCAAATACAGATCATACATATAAAGATGGTCTCATTAGATTTTGTTTCCCAATGACATGTGTATGTATATGACATGCATATACTCAAATGAAAACAAATGCTGTGCTGTTCACACAATGTCTACTGACATATTGTCCAGAATGCATTTTCTTTACTAAGTTATTTATGAGTCCATTGCCAAACACCTAAAGAGTGTCATATTAAGCAAGGGCACACATGTAAATGTGTGAATCAATTGCACTTAATGAGTATATGCACACACCAACACACACAGGAATAGAAATAAACAAGAAAAAGTAGAAGAAATGATGGTTAAATCATGATTATTGCTAGCTTGCTTTTGTATTTGAAAATAAATATAGATTAGTTATCTCTTCTTGGCAATCAAAATGCTTCCTATTATGGAAGAGAAAGAAACTTCTCTCTGCTTCCTGTACACCACATGTGGTCAGCGAGTCACTAAGTTGCATTAACTCTCATCCACTGAGCTGACTAAATAGCAAATCTGTGACTGTGCATGTCCTTGCAATACCCAAGTCTTAGTAAGTTTCAGTTAGCTTAGGTCTTGCAAGCACACAACCCAAAGAGCCCTTGTTTTACAAAGACCTCTAGAGTTAAGAAGGACAGACACCTGCTTTGAGGTCCTCAGAGTTCCTTCTTTGTCTCCTGCTTCAGGGAGCGATGCAAAGCTCTGTGAAACACTCTGGAGTCAGAGGCCTCACGCCTTAGATGTGGAGTCTAGCACTTCTTCACAAATCTAGGAAGCTGTGTAGAAAGACCCAGCTTGAACTGAGGTTTCTAGAAGAGAATTCTGCTTGCTTTCCACATGGGACTGCTCTGTGCATCTCTTTCTTTGTGACTAAACAGTATATTGAAATATGTGGTAGGTAGCTTAGGTGCCCACAGTGTGCCTACTTATGAAATAGCAGATTCTAGAATATTTTCACAGGTTTCAAATGAATCCTTCTTCTACTTTAGTTGTCTTAGCAACTGATTTTTAACTTAAATTGTGTTATTATGACCTTAAAATCAAAACAATTTAAACAGTTATAGTTTTCTATTAAATTTTAAGTGCACTCAGTGAATAATTAGATTTCAAATTTACCCAGTGGACTGTATAGGATGTATACGGATGAAGAGGGTGAAGTAAGGCCTGAAGATATTTTGTTGTTGTTGTTGTTGTTTTTTTTTTTTTCTACAAAGTTCGTGTCGGCTCCTGATGGAACAAAGGCCTTCTGACTCCTGGGTGACTGCTCCTCCCATTGCATTACTTGCTACTGTGATGATCTGTCAGAATGATTCAGGCACAGGCACACTGACTGTCAGTCAACCCAAGCACAATCCACTAAGCTATGCTAATTCCCGTAAAAACTGACACACCGCTGAAGGAAGCCCCCATAGGATTTTGTTCACATAGATTTGCCCATTTATGGAAAATTTATCCTACTCTGTGGAATCTTTTTGTTCTCTTTATGCTATTCCAATTGTCAGGAGCCTAGGACTCCTCAGGATTCAAGGAAGACCAAATGAGGGAAAATGAGAAGGTGCTCCTCTGCATGGGGAAGCAGGCCTACCTGGAGTCAATGAAGTAAGAAAGTAAAAGATAACTTGCCTGAACATGATGGCAAAGAAGGGACAGAAGTTCTTAAGCAAGTCTGAACAAAGGAGAATTGTCTGTGAAAGACTCCAGTAAGAAGAGCAAGGAACCTAAAGCCATTTAGTAGATCAAGACTATCATGGCTCCCAAAGGCCTTAAAATGAAATCGGAATGTACAAAAATAAAGTCTACAGCTTTAGCTGTTAAAGAGCGGTCATTGCCCTCAGTGTCAGGTTCAGCTTGCTAAGGATGCCTGCCTAAGACTCTCAGAAAAAGACAAGAAGTTCTTGCTTCCATTAAGGACAACTTGGATTAAGGCAGGAAATACCAGGAAGAGAATTTCTTGGCGATGAAGGGGTGAAGGGATGATCAGATGCTGCCTGGAATACTTAAGTCAGGAGGAGACTTTTGCTTTGGAATCAAAAGCCACATCTAGACATGGTTCACATGGTTCAAAAGAAGAGGTTCTGGAGTCCTCTCAATACAACAGGTAGGGTTGTTTTTTATTAGATATTTTCTTTATTTACATGCCAAATGATTTCTCCTTTCCCAGTTTCCCCTAAAAACAAAACAAAACAAAACAAAAAAGCAACAAGAACAAACCCCTGTTGCCTCCCCCCTGCCCCTGTTTGCCACCCCACCCTGTCCCACTTATTGGCCCTGGCTTTCCCATACCTAGAAGATGCTCCAACATGTAATAAGGACACATGCTCCACCATGTTCATAGCAGCCTTATTTTTAATAGCCAGAAACTGGAACCCAGATGTCCCTCAACAGAGGAATGGATACAGAAAATGTGGTACATCTACACAATGGAGTACTACTCAGCTATTAAAAACAATGAATTTTATGAAATTCTTAGGGAAATGGATGGATCTGGAGAATATCATCCTGAGTGAGGTAACCCAGTCACAAGAGAACACACATGGTATGCACTCTCTGATAAGTGGTTATTAGCCCAGAAGTTCGGAATACACAAAGAACAACCCACAAACCACAAGAAACTCAAGAAGAAGGAAGAGCAAAATGTGGACATTTCATTCCTTCTTAAAAGGGGGAACAAAATACCCACGGAAGGAGTTGCAGAGACTAACTATGGAGCAGAGACTGAAGGAAGGACAATCCAGCCTGATATAGCTGTCTCCTGAAAGGCTCTGACAGTACCTGACTAATACAGATGTAGAGGCTCACAACCATCCATTGAACTGAGTACAGGGTCCCCAATGAAGGAGTTAGAGAAAGGATCAAAGGAGCTGAAGAGTTTGCAGCCCCTTAGGACGAGCAACAATATGAACTAACTAGTACCCTCAGAGCTCCCAGGGACTCAACCACCAACCAAGGACTATATGTGGTGGGACTGATTGTTCTGGCAGCATGTGTATAGTAGAGGATTGCAAAGTCTATCATCAATGGAACAGGTGGGTTTGAAATCATGTTCTCTGGCATGGCAAGCACCTTTACTCACTAACTGATGTTATTCTCTAATGTGTAGATTTACTATCCATTGCCAGAAATTTGCAGCTGTCAGCACACCATGATAGGCTTTTCCTCTAGTTTTGCAGTACATTGCATGACTATATAACATATAGCTTATGAGACTCTTTATTGACCTTTGATGTAAAATATCTTCATGTTTCAGTGGCTTGAGGTACAAGTGTTCCTGTAGTAAATATCCTCTCTTCCCTTTTATGCCTGATGACACTCCCTGGAAGCTATCCATCCCATTGCTGTGGAAGCATCTCTCATGCCAACGAGCCTTTCTCTTGTGTGTTTTTATTTCTGTCCTCCACAGAGGTCCTGACAAAGGGTTCCAGTTGTGCCTGTGAAAACAGAAGCTGTGTTAATGGTGGACCTGTAAGACATAGCAAATGAGTGTTTTAAGGATGAATGAATAGGGCTGGGAAATAGCTCAGCTGTTAAAATGTTTTCTGTGTAAGCATGAAGACTCTAATTATATCCCCCAAGCTGGAAAAAAAATCCAGGCAGGGTAGCATGGGCTATATTCTCAGAGATAGGGAGGTGGAGACAGATGGATTGCTCGCACTGGTCTGCTAGCCTAGTCTAAGGGTTGAGCTCTGGGTCATAGAGTATCACCAAAAGGAAGAGAACAGCAAATATATTCAAGATTGTTCTCTGCCATACACACACAGAAATACATACACACACACAGAGAAATACACTCACACACACACACACATGCACGCACACACACATACACACATACACACAGACATACACACATATGCACACACACACACAAACACACAGCACACACACATCACACATGCACACACATACACACGTACACACATATACACAGACACACACACACATACAAAGCACATATACATGCACACACACATCACACACGCAAACACACATACACACATACAGGCACACACACACACACACACACACACACATACACACGTACACACACACAGCACAAAGAATGCATACTGTTGCTGAAGTTCATTCCAAACACAGAAGAGTCTTTAGTAAGAAGTCAGCACTGTGCTTTCTGAAGGTGTTCAGTGATTCACGCAGTAAAGATGAGGAGAAAAGCAGCTGCTCAGTAGGGAGTTACACTTGAATGAGGTGTGTAAAGGGGGCTTCTCCACACTTCAGTCCAGGGCCTTCATGGGATCATGGGCTGATTGTGGGCTGATAATGGGCTGATTGTGGGCTGATGATGGGCTGATCGCGGGCTGATCATGGGCTGATCTCGGGCTGATCATGGGCCCTTGAACCCCAGGACTTCATAGATAGGATCATGGGCTGATCATGGGGCCTTGGACCCTAGGCCTTTATAAATAGGATTATGAGCTAATTGTGTGCCCTTGAACCCAGGCCTTTATGAATAGGATCATGGGTTGATCATGGGCCCTTGATTGCCCAGACCTTTTTAAAGTAAAGCAAATTTCTAAATAACTACATCTGTCCTCTTTTGCCTATTTGCTTTTCTTTACTCTGATGCATCTCTAACTCGCAAAGTCTCTGTTCTCAGAGCCACTGGCTCACAATACTTTTTTTGATTATCCCTACTCACAGCAAAACATAGTTGGCTGCAGTAGAATAATGCTTCTGGAAGAGAGAAAGTGATTAGGCACTGTGCGCCACGTCTTCCTTCACAGACAGTGATAGATTTGCATGTGTTCTCAGACACTCCAGCCGAGCAACGTCTTCGTAATAGACACCCTTTGCTTCCGGCTACAGAGTGGCTATCCAATGCACCTTCACAGAGTACGCATTCGTGTCACACGTGGAGGAGTTTGAAAGCAGATAAGCATTTTGTTCTTTAGAGCTGTGAAAGACCAAGGCTGGCCTTACTTGTTTTCTTTTTGTTATCTTCTGACATTTCCTTCTCATCTTGATGTGGAGGATGGGTTACCTCAAGAAGCTAGTTCGAACATCATGACTATCAAGGTTCAGAAAGTTAGAAGCACTAGGCATCAATATTAGAAATAAAACCAACTTGGTGTTGCTAGATAGACAAAACTACATACAGGGTCACCTTCTACAGGGAGCTTCTGGAAACACAGGCTATCCCCTGCCAGAGAGACGTGGGGGTGTTTTGTAAACGTAAGGTAGGTTTGTTCTGCTGATTGTAGGACAAAAAGACACGGGGATCTGAACTTAAATTTATAGCTAGCATGTCCTGAAGGGGGTGGGTATATGATAAACAATTTTAAAGAAGTTGTTTTTACAAACATTAAAAATAATATTGACCATAATTATACACAAGTATCAATTTAAATTTCTTTAAAAGTAGCTAAAATTACCACAGCATATATTGTTCATGAAGCAATAACCAGTTCAGAGTTGTTTGTATATAATAATAATAATAATAATAATAATAATAATAATAATTGTTATCATCATCATCATCAATCATTGTGTATGTGCTTGTGTGTATGTGTGAGGCACACATACTGTGGTGTACCTGACTTTGTCACAGAACAACTGTGGAGTTGGTTCTCTCCTTCCCTCTTTATTTGAGTTTCATGGATTGAACTCATGTTTCCTCAGGCTTGCCCAGAAAACGCTTGCCTGATGAACCATTTTGAGGTTTCTGCTTTTGTCTTTATGACAGAAATAATAGAACATTTGGTAAATAAATTAATCACTGTCCTTCCTTTAAAAATAAAGAAAAGGTATTTCTAAGACGAAAGCTACTAATTTCAATGATGTAAAATGAGCAGTCAATTAATTTTTAACCATTTACATTTCTGCTTATCCACACCAAGAGTAGTATTCTGGAAAGTCTAACCCAGACTGAAGATTTCTTTTTATAAACACCCCTATTCAAACATGAGGTTTCTCTCACATCCTCCCCTTCAACTCTGGGAAGGAAGGTTTGTTTCTTGCTTCCTACAGAGACAAGACTTTGAGTAATTGTTGTGCAATTACTCTAAGAACAAGACCTTCACTGCTTCTTAAGTCTTTCCTCACAAGAGGATGCCTCTTGGCTTAAAACATTGGCAATTTAACCCTTTTTATTTTATTTTGTTTTTTAAATTTGGTTCAGGAGTGAAGGATAGAAAGACAAAATCCAATAGCTATATTATGTCTTTGTCCTAAGAAACTATCATTATAATCATATATTACACTAATGAAAATTTCCACCAAAAACATCTTACAAAGGAGAAGATAGTTAACACATCTTATATAAGACATGTAGAAATGACTAAATTTAAGGAAAGTTTAACTAAATTTACTCTTAAACTCATAAACACTAGTGAATGAACATAAAATTTATAGAACTGATCTGTTTAGGTCTGTTTTGCCCTCAGTTACAGCAAGTTAAAGAACATTGTAAACGCAAAGATGGAGACTTTCAAAGTGAGATCTTCAAAGTTCCTGTGATCTCTGGTTAGTTTTCTTGGGACACAGCCTGTGGGGAAAGCCATCTGTCCTGTAAGAAGTTCACCTATCTAGACGTTGCCAGGAAGAAGAGTCACACACGGCACTCTGGCCAGCCTTGAGAGCCAGCCACACAGTGAGACATCTGGATAGCTCAAGAGCTGATGACTTCTATAAGCACCTTAGGGAGTTCAGGTGAGAACGTCCAGGCCGCTCCCTTCCCAGTGCCTGGTCAGTGATATCTCCAGTCTATGCAAATGCCTGTTTTCAGTAGCTAGCCCTGGGGTAATTACTTTAATCTCATATGCAAGGACACCATTAGGAAGTTCCCTTATTTGAGATCACCTTTTGTGAGAAAGTTGTGATGAAGATTGTTGCAAATATAGATCCTTACCAAACAAAGACAACTCACAGAACTTCAATCATTTTAGCTTATGATTTCAGGATAGAGAGATTTCTAGATAATATTTCTCTTCTGGGTGTACAGTTAAATTCAGGAGAGTATTAATTCATCAAAGTAGTTATGACATAGTAACAAGGAGAGATTATGTTTCTCTTTCTTGAGTATTGCCTGTGTGAGATAAGATGGGTCAAGTATCACTATAAATTCCCATGAAAAAAGAGATTGTTATCTCTTTTATAGTAAATACATTTATGTTGTTCAGTGCTGCCCCACCCTACCTGCCCTTGAGGGTTGGAGCTGAGGTAGCACAGAGTCAACAACACAGACTACAGGAGCAGGTGCGAAATGCTGCAGTCAGCTCTTATATAACACACCATACACACTCACCATTGGTCCCAAGAAAGTATCTCCTCCAGTTTCAAGAAAGCAGTTCCCGATTGGCCAACGTGTCTGCATCAACAATCCTTGGTCTATCAGGCAGTCTTCAATTAGGTCCTCCTGCAGGAGATGCCATCATGGCTTGGAGGCCTCCAGTGTTTATGTAGAGGTGTTCGGCCACTGTTCCTCCTAAATTTGAAAGTTTCTGATTATTATCTAATTTAAGAAACTGATGGGGGAAAAGCAAAGTTGAGCATAAATATTAGGAAGTAGGTGAAGGACAATGGGACTTCTTTTCATGACCAATAGGGATGGATATGAGTTTCCCAAATGAAAGATTTATAAAGAGCTGGAAAATGGGCAGGATAGCAATCTAATGCTGTGAAAGTAAAGAGTGAGTGAGGTATACAGCTATGTAAGTGGAAATGCAATGTAGCCTGCCAAGAATAAACACACATGATCGACATTCAAGGAACATAGGCATAAGTTCTTATTTATCGGAATGTACTTGGAAGGAAGTGGGTGGCTTAGAAAGCACGTTCCATCTTTGCTTTATAACATCATTCTATTCCCTCTATTTCCTTGCTTCTCTTGGCCAATCTTTTTAATTCCTGTCCTTCTCTGTATCCTTTGGCTTGCTAACTGCATCCTTTCTATAAGATCTTACCTACACCATTGCTATCTTGATGCCTAAACATTTATATCGTTCTATTTCTGGTAACAGCTCCCTAATCCCAATCCCATACAACAAAGGAATTTATTCTCAATAGATTGAAAACAAAGCTTGCTACTTTCCCCCTGTAATCTGTTCTCCCAGCTAATTACATAACAAAATGAAACCCTCCGTCTTTTGGGGCTCATTTGATTGTCAGCAACAGAAAATCAAACCATATGTGAAAACAGCATTTACGCAGCAGGCTGAAAAAGAGGGTTTGCTTTGGTACTTCTTTTTTTTTTTTCTTCTCCTGTAACAAAATCATGGAGGTTATGACAGAAAGGAGCCGAGTCAGAACAATGTCACCAGCAAGGACTCAGTGTCCTTCCGTCTTTCCACTCTACTGTAAAGATCCTTTGTCCAATCTTTAGCATTTGGCTCTGAGCCTCCTGGACGCAGGATGGCTTCATTTAGTGGCTTGATCGAATCACTGTTTCTGCCAGGAAGAAGGAGGAAGGTAAATGTGAAGGGCAAACATACACACACAGAGAGAACATGCCTGTTAAAAGGGAACTCTCAAAAAGCATCCTTAAGTCCCAGACAGGAGACTCCCGTTTACAGAATTTGGCCATTAAGATCACCCCAGCTAAGACAACCTTCAGAAGTAGGTAATCATATCCGGATGCAAAATCATCTGTTCCACATCGAAGTTTCACAGGAAGACTGAAAAAGTCTGTAGAGCCACAGCATAGTCGTTTTTCTCACACTCCTCATTGTACACTTAGAGAGAGTCACTGTATTTCTCTGTTTTCTATTTTCCTTAAATTGCTGGGCCTGCATCTCTGTACTTTAACTAGGCAACATGCTTTATCAATTCCCCTCAAATGTGCCACTGTTTGCTTCGTTTTCCATTCCATTGCTGCAGTGTGTTGACCCTGAGTCCTCCTAAAAGCCAAGTCTCCATTTCTATACCCAGAATCTGTGCATCTTACTTTATTTAGAAAGGATTTTTGCTGATGTAATTAAGTTAAGGATGTTGAGAAGCAAAGATTATCCTGGATTATCCTGTTGGTCTCTAAATCCAATGATCCAGTATTCTTATAAGGATCTCAAGGGGAAATACAACTCAAAAACAGGTTGGGAATGGAAGAAGAAAGAAATCTGAATGATATGCTTTCAGCTATTGTAGGATGGGGGGCTGAGGAACTTATTTCCAGAGACTCCCTTTATTCTGATGAAATCTTGAATCCAGACATGTGGTCTCCACATTCAAGAGAATAAATTTCTATAGCTCTGTGTCATTAATTGTGTGGTGATTTATTATAACAACCGTATAATACTAATGATATTAGTACAATCACCTCCCCCCTCTGTTTTCAAGTGATGAGCTAACTGTCTTTTTCCTTATATTCCTCTCTATTCCCATACATGCACTCTCTAGATTAGTCTTTTTGGAACAAAAATCTTATCATTGTTTTATTTCCAACACCTTGCCATTGCCTATAGGCCAAAGTATGATTTTTTTTCATCAATCATATTGATGTCTTTATCATCAAACGCTAGTCTATGGAGACACCTAAGTTCTGGACTTGAGGCAGCATCATGGCTTTCCTACTCATCTAGGCCCTGGTTCTTATTATTTTCTCTGCCAAGATCACCATCTTTCTGTACCAGAAGGCTTCTCTTCCTATGTACAGACAAGTGCTTGTCCTGTGCCCCACAATCCAAGGCCGCAACTTTAACCCAATTTCTAAGCCCTCCTAATGTGAAATGTGTATTCCTAGCAATCTTTATGATTTCCAAGTCTATGGAATGGCAAGTATATTATAAAAACTGCAATTAAAAAGGACCATAAGAGGACATAATATTGTCATCATTATAATTGGTTGCTATAGAAAGTGTGAACATGTCAAAAAGACTGTTGGAAGTTACTGGGAGAAACGCCTCATTTGAATATAGAGCCTCTCTAACCCTCTTCAGACAATCTGCAAGCTGGCAACCAGAGATCTGAGTCTAATCCCCAAAGCCTCAGAACCAAGACAGACACTCACAAAACCTGCAGTCCTGGGCAGTGGTCCAAGGAATATATCCTGGGTCCTGATCCAAAGATCATGGAATTCCAAGGTCCAGTAGGAGAAACTTGGGTCCCTTCTGGGGAATGCAATCCTCCTGCCTCCTGCATTTGCTCTCTGAGCTTCCATGCAGCTGAATGTTCCCGAGACTAAGTGTGGGTATTCCCCATGCAGACCTCTGAGCTCCAGAATCACCCTCTAGGCTTGCCCACCTTTGGTAGCTCTTCATGTCTCTCCAAATTCTGTCAAGTTATTACCTAAAATTAGTTATCGTGGTCAGTGACTCCATTTTGACAAAACGATGTTTACTGTTGGAACTTTGAGTCTTGAACAGATTGGTGGTAAAGATGATGTGTGTCCATTCTCGTGGGGATCTTTGAAGGCTGAGTGGTTTCTGACACGTTATCCATCAGAGTTGACCTTGCTCCTCTCTTTTCTCACACTGGCTTTGTCTTTCCCTGGATTCTCGGAACTAGCCCTTTTTCCAACAAGCCTTCTTGCTTACACAGGCCATGGCCAGTTTCTATAGCTTAGGACTAAACAGTGCTAATTTTCCTAGTGGATAGACTTGTTTATTTGAAATTATAATTGATATTAATGTATTAGAAACGAGATTAAGGTAGGAAAAAGAGGCAATGGTTGAGTGGAAGACAACCAAATGTGTGTACTATGACTAGCGCTTGTCTCACATTGCTCAACGCCCCATATTAACAAAGAGAAAAACAGTTGCATGGCTTTGGGTGAAACTGAAAGGAAAAGTCCATTAAAAATATAATTTCCAAAGTCTTTGTGAAATGTTAAATGTCACAGATTCAAGATTATTTAAATTTACGCAGAGCTGCTTAGAAGAGATCAGCTAGGTAAAAACTGTGATGTTTGTCATGTCTAATTCCCGTAATTAAGTGCTGCTCGTTCGACTTGAAAAGGCCTCTGTGGGATTATATTAATGGCATAATGGAGAGTCAAAGAAAAAAAATCAAAACTATTATGAAGAAGAGGGATGTTGAAAAATACATGAGCTAGAGCCTTTAGGAAAGGAGAGCATCAGTGTGCTAAACGTCCAGGATTACGGGAATGGCCTGCAGCCTTTGTCCAGGACAGGGCACCTCCTCCACTCCTAAAATCTATACACACATTACACAGGGTCTCAGCATAAAGAAGACGGTACCACAAGCTCACTGTGTAATATTTTATCCTTAGAAAAAATTATTTCCTCTAAGGAAAGAAATATGTTTATCAGTTTTTTTTTAAAAAATAATAATTGTTAGCTTTTGTTAAAGGGGATTTTTGAGAGAGAGAGAGAGAGAGAGAGAGAGAGAGAGAGAGAGAGAGAGAGAGAGAGAGAGAGAGAGAGAGAGACTGACTTATTCAGGCAGCTCAGGTTGAACTCAAAGTCTTTGTGTTCTACTCTGCCTACATCTCCCAGTGCTGGGGTTCTGAGCATGGTCATGTGCTATCATACCCAGCTGTCCTTGGTGAGGAACCTAATTCAGTACTTCCTATACCCTAGGCAAGCACCATGACAGCTGAGCTGCATTCCTAGGCTACAGTGGGACTTCAGGCCACAATGGGACTTCCTAAGGGGTAAATGGACTTATGACTTGTGTTCAGTTCTTTATCAGTTTGGATATGTGAGGCATCTTCTTCCTGGACTTTCAAGGCAGGTACCTAACAATTGGCTTTTTGATTTCCATATCAAACTGGTTCTCTGCCTGTATTAGTTCCATCATAAACATAAGATTTGCACCAATTCACAAGCAATTTCACAAGCAATTGTGACAGGGTCACTGAAGAGTGAGAAAGGAGCTCAGAGAGAGGCCTCAAAAAATATAATGAAGAGGAATGGAGGTATTAGGAAGCCAAAAATTGTGTGACCTGAATCCAAATACTTAAATGTCTTTGTCTCACTTATAAAACATCTTTGTCTCACTTTACTATTAAATGGTGTGTTTACTGTTTATCACATGGAATTTCTGTGAAGAAAGAAGTAAATTTGAAGGGAAAAATGAACTAGAACAAGATTCTATGTAAATGTGACATATTTCATTACATCAACAACATTTAAACTTTCTAATTAAATTAATGCTATCTAATAACTGAAGAAGGGTATATATTACTAAAACCTGAACATGTGCACTTGTTAGAAATCATAAATTGAGTAAGATCTACAGACAAAATGTCCTGGAGCTAGGTATATATTGTGGCTCATGTTGGAAAGCCAACCATTAAGGGAGGCTGAGGCAGAGTTGCCGAGGATTGTGAGGCCAGCCTGGTTACCTAGTGCCTTCTAGGTTAGGCTAGCAGAGGTGAGACATGTTGAAAAAAATCATTAGCAAAATATCACGAACAAAAGAAACAGAGCGTGGTATAGCGCATCTATGCCCCACCCCCTCGAGAGCGCATCTGTGCCCTCCCCCTTGAGAGCGCCTCTGTGCCCTCCCCCTTGAGAGTGCATCTGTGCTACATCCCCTTGAGAGTAGAGGCAGGATGGTAAGGAGTTTCAGGTTACCTATGCCAACATCCGTTACTTAGTAAGTTTGGAAACACCCTACACAGAAGGCTAAAAGAGATTTTTCTCAAAAATAATGCAACCAATCAAACGGTGTGTATGTGTGGACGTGCACATGTGTAGGTATCTGATCTATGAATACGTAAAATAATTTGAATATGTATTCAAAGTTAGTGCATCATCATGTAAAACTTTAAGTGTTATATAGAGATGAAATAGCTGTGGTTAAAGGCACTCCTCTCCAAGTCTGACAGAAAACCAAAGATCATTTTGGGAACCCACGTGGTAGAAGGAAAGAACGGATTCCTGAAAGTTGTCTTCTGATCTCCATACCTGCTCTCCAGCATGTATTCACACATGTGCATGCACACACATACATACACTTATAAATAGATACAATGTAAACGATATTATGTGTGATTATTCTTGCAGGTATTTAAAGCATATCTGTCTTGCCCACCCTGAATACCTTTAAAAGAAACTAGAAATATTAATTATAGCATAAAATAATAATAAATATATATATATATATATTTGAACTTTCATGTAAGCATTCCTGGTGTCTGTGGCTTTTTTCAGCATTGGATTTCTCTCCTAACAAAGGCTGAATTGTTCAAGCACTCCCCACACAGTTGCTATCATGTAAAAGTCTGCAGTCATTCACTGCTCCACATGGTATTTTCTATTCTTATTCTTTGGCAAATTGTAATACAGAATTCAGTCCTTCTATAAGTGCATGCACATCTAGACAGACGTGCACAATAGAGGCCTTCCTGTGGTAAGGTACGTCGGTTAACACAGAATGCTTAGAAAATTTGCCTACCTTTTTGTTTTAAGTTACATTTTAATTGGGCCATATATAGCATAGAAGATAATGGCACATGTACTGTCTACTTGAGTAATAATTCAAGGTACATCATTTAATTTTATTGGTTTTATTGATACTGCTACAGTTTGTGATTTCCCCACAGCTGTTTTTATTCCATGAAAATCATCCTTCCCAGGAGCATGACTGTAGCTCTAAGCATTTTGTAATAAATGGTTATGATCATTAAACACATGTAGTTAAAGACTTCTTTGCATTCATTTCCTTGTTCTTAGTTTTAATTTTTCATTATCTTTATTAATTTTATATATCAAATATAATTTTAAGCCCCCAAATTAACAAGCTACATATGTTCTGCCTGTCTTTGCACGGCTCTGCCTCACATGGGGTGATTCTCTTCTCCACATAGCCTTCCAGGCAGTACTTTGGCTCATGTCCTGCCTATGTGGCCGATGGCTGACCGCTTCTGTCATCAGCAGCAGTCCTTGTTGGCTTTCCATCCTCCTGCTATGTCGGGTCTTCTGATCTCCCAAACTACATTCCAGTCCCACCACCTCGTGAGACTCTAAGTAGCTCTCCACACCACCCTTCCCTGCTGGCCTCCATAGATGTCTGTGATTGTGACACGATGTTCGCTTTTGCATCAGTGCAGGCTGTTCATTCATTATTCACGCAGCCACAGGCACTTCTTAAGGGCTTGCTCGTTGTGGCATAGTGGCAGGACTCTAAGAAGTGACAAAGCTCTATTCAGGAACCTAAAGTTCTGACTTCTGGATGGGAGACTATGAATCCTAGGATCCCTAATCACTGATTTCATTTTACAAAATTTCAAACCACAAGCGAACTTTGCTTTGGAGTACATTATTAAATCTACTTTTCTCAAATTACCAAATGATAAAAAACAAAGGGGGACAGAAGGCTTGCCATGGTGAGAGACAGAGACCGTGAACTTCAGATCAAGGCCACTAGCCATTCTGTAACCATCTGTGAGGGAAATCTGGTGATTCCGTTTATGTTGAACATTATCAGTTCTTCACAAACAATGAAAGCAATAATCAAATTTGTGCAGTCAATAAAACATCATGGTTTGTATTAGGTTTGTGTAGCAATTTAAAAACCTTAGTTCTCAGCTTTACCTGCTGCCTGACTATAGAGCAGTGTAATACTCAAGAGTTTTTCTAAAAGCTTGCACAATATTTTGCGCTGAGAGTCTCACAAGACAGCATTTTTGAAGCAATTACTGAAGAGTCTGGATTCTAAGAACTATAAAGGTGCATAGACTCAGCCATAAATAAACAAACATAAAACTTAACTAAACAACCCCACAAATAACAGCAGGAACTCTGCTTCTGACTTCCTGAAAGGGAGCTGGTGGTCCCTTTTTTGAATCGTTTTATCTTTATAAATATAAAAGTTTATTTTGTAGATCATAGTCCCTACACAGTGATCCTAGACCCCACAATCCACACACACAAAGCTAGCATTTAGAATAATGTTCCTCAGAATATAAAATTGCTACTTACAATGTTTCTTTAAATAGTCCGGATAGGAAGATGTTCATACTATATATAATATTTTTATTGAAAATAGATTCTTTTCTCATTATATATGGATTATAGTTTCACATCCCTGTACTCCCTTCAGATTCTCCCCACTTCCCCTCCCCCTCTGAATCCACTAGGTTTCTATCTCTCATTAGAAAAGAACAGACTACTAAGAGATAACCAAATATGACTAAGATATGATAAATAAGATGAGGCAGAAGCTATCACACCAAAGATTGACATTGCAACGCAAAAGAAGGAAAGAGTTCTAAGAGCAGGCACAAGAATCAGAGATCTACTCATTCTCACATTCAGGAGTCCCATAAAAACACTAAGCTAATAGCCATACTATTTAAGCAGAGGACCTAAGGTAGACCCTTGTGGGTGCTGTGCTTGCTGCTTTAGTCTCTGCTCCTATGGGCGTTACAAGGTTGATTCAGGGGACCTTGTACTCCTGGTGATACCCACCCCCTTTGACTCTTATAATCATTCTGCCTACTCTTCCAGGAGATTCCCTGAACTCTGAGGGGAAGGATTTGATGGCAATTTAGACTCTCTCCATAATGTCTGGCTATGGGTCTCTGAATCTATTCCCATCTGCTGCTGGAGGATGCCTCTTTGATGAAGATTGGTGCACTGATCTATGTGTGTGGCAGAATATCGTTTTATTGATTCTGTTGACCAGTTGTGTCTAGGTCTTTAAAATAGTTAGTCTCTGCATCTTGGTTACCCAAGCAGGAGGTTTTTCTTGTGAAGTGGACATTAAGTCAATTGAGACATTGGTTAGTTTTGTGACACCATTGGGTGAGAATGTTTTGCAGGCAGGCAAAATTGTGGATCAAGGGTTTTGTGGCTGTGTTAGTGTTCACACTTCTTTTTTTGGTGTCCTGCAGAGTATCTTCCCACAGCAAAGAAATCAGAGTGTAGGGGTGAGGGCTCCATGCAGGTACAAGCTCACTTCTCATGTTCAATGAATTGCGTGGATGCTGTCTTTCCAATGGAGTCACACAGCCAGTTTGGGGTCAGGGGAGGAAGTAAATCATTGTTTAAGCAAGGCAAGGGTTGGTTTGGGATTTCCATGGGACCCATCCTTGGCCAACAACTGAACTGAATGCAACTCAGTCCCAAATCTAGAAGCCTTGCCTGCACTAAGACATGACAAATTGAGACTCCGTATCCCCCAGTGCTCGGAGTCTTCATTAGGATGACCTCCATAGATTCTAGCAAGTTTCAAATCCACACCATATTTGTCTTTCTGGGTCTAGGTTACCTCACTTGGGATGATTTCTTCTTGTTCCATCTTCTGCCTGCAGCAAATTTCATGTCTTTTTTTTTTTTTTTTAAATATCTATGTAATGCTTCACTGTATAAATGTACCACATTTTATTTATCCAATCATCCATTGAGGGACATTTAGCTTGCTTCCAGTTTCTGGTTTTATGCCCAAAAGTGGTATAGCTGGGTCTTGAGGTAGATGGATTCTGAATATTTTAAGGAACTTGCATATTGGTTTCCATAGTTGCTGTATAAAATGTCACCTTGCTGCACATTCTTGGCAGCATGAGTTGTGTCTTGTATTATTGATCTTAGCCATCCTAACAGGTGTCAGATGGAATCTCAAAGGAGTTTAGATTTGCTTTTCCCTGGTGACAAAGGATATTGATCACTTATTTAAGTGTTTCTAAGCTATTTGAAATTTGTTTATTGTGAAGTTCCTGTTTAGATCTATATCCCAGCTTTTAATTGGATTATTTTTTTTTTGATATCTGGTTTGAAGTTTTTACTATATTTTAACTATTACTCCCCTATTGGATACAAAATTGGTGAAACTCTCTTCGATTCTGTAGGCTGCTGCTTTGCCCAGTTCACAATGTCCTTTTTCAGTTTCATAGGGTACGATTTATTAATTGTTGATCGTAGTGCCTGAGCCACTGGTGTTCTGTTCAGGAAGTCATCTCCTGTAGCATTCAAGGCTACTCCCTCTTCCTTTTCTATCAGGTTCAGTGTATGTGATGTCTGATACCATGGATCAACAAGTCTGTTTGTGTGCCAATACCATGTGGTTTTAATATTATAGCTCTACAGTGGAACATGAAATCCAGAACCATGAGACTTCCAACAATTCTTTTACTATTCAGGGTCATCTTAGCTATCCTTGTTCTTTTAGTTATCCATATGAAGTTAAGGATTGTCCTTGCAAGGTCAGTAACAAATTGTGTTGGAATTTTGATGAGTATTACATTTAATTTGTATATTTCCTTTGGTAAGATGCTAATTTTTACTATGTTAATCCTACTTATCTATTGATGCTCATGATATTATACAGAAAATGCTATCCACACTGGTATGACATGTAACTTCCTAGGAGGGGCTTCTTCAGGCTGTAAAATTCCAATTAAGTTAAAGAAAGTTCAATTTATAAGAATATAGTAGAACAAGCCACTATGATCAGCCATATAATCTAACAAAGTCATGGAGAAAAGTCAATTAGCACAGTTATACATACACAGGGACAGGGACAGAGACTTGTAGCCCCAGTAAACTGGGCTGTGCTGCTTTGAGTTTTAACTGACACAGCTAGGAAAGATTCTGAGTAAAGAGTGTGTAGCTAAGGCCAGACAGGCCAGATGGCAAATATTTTGTAAAAAAAAAAAAAAAAAAAGTATCTTTGAAAGGACCGAGGAATTTCTCTCTTAGAAAACACTGAGGGGAGTTCAAGAGCTGTCTGCAAATATTTGGAAGACTGTAATCTTTACGAACACAGCCAGTTTTTTTCCAATAGAAAAGAGAAAGAAAAATCAATGGAAGATTTTTCTTTTTTTTATAGTCAGATTTCAGTTTACTATTAAGAGGATTCAACAATTTGAGTGATCAAGAGAGTCTCTGGAAGGTAGATCTTGTTACTGCAGGCTTCCCAGACTCTTAGGGGCATTGCCAGGTTGGGGCTGAATGCTCAGAGGCAGAGGTAGACATTGCTATATGAGTCTCTGTTAAAGGGATTTTTATCTGTCCAGCTAAAAGAGACAGAGCCAAAGAATGTGGGCCAGTTAGTAAATAATTACTAAAAGCTTTAACAGTGACAGATTTTTTTTTTTTAATTTGGGTGTTCTACCTTCTTCCTTTTTTATTTTGAAAAAGTATGTGTGTTGTTAGTTTTATCTTCTGGGAACTTATATTACAGAGAAAAGTATTAATTTTGTTCTCTACATGTTTTTGGCCTTGCAGTGAATCCTAAAACTATTAATAATTCAAACAATAGAGTTATTTACTTAAATATTGAAAAACATTTTTATTTATATAACAAGCCCTAATCTTTAGGAAACTTTTACTATAATTGCGCTATTATCCTTCATTCATAAAGCAACTAAAGATCTTTTTAGAGTAGACAGTAGAGAGGCCTATGGAATCTTTTGTTTGCTGTGAGACTCTTAAAGCATTGGTTACATGTTTGGTTGTCTAGAAGCAGATCCTGAACTGCAACAGGAACTATGGCATGTAGGTTCTTAATTGGGGATAAACCACTCCCATGAAGGACAAGAATGGGCAAAACTTGGCAAGGAAGTAGCTCAGTTGTAGGTAGGCCAGACAAACCCTTATGGCTGTTCTCTGGAATCTGTCAGATTCAGCCGGTTTGCATTGTCAGCAGCGGCTGAGGTGACTGACTCTTTGTACTTCAAAATAGTCATTGTATTGATTCCTGGGAGTATGAAGAGTGGCTGGGATTCGGCCCAGTGTTCCCATGTTCTTGGAGCCTTCTTAAGAGTTAACTAATGGAAAAGCAGTAAGGAAGTTTTATACAAAGCAAACTGACTGCCAGATCAGAAAAAAAAAAAAAAAAAACAAAAAACCAAAACCAAAACCAATGCTGTCAAGAGTGACACTGGGCCTCAGGAGTGATGGTGCTCACATGCCTGAGGATTGCTCAGGAGTTTCTTTTATGGGCTCAAGAGATGGAAGCGTTGAGTTTCTAAGAGGGGCAGAGCAGCTGGTTCTCTGTTTTAAAGGACAGGCTGAGACTTTGTAAGCATGTTCATGTAGATATCCGTTCCCACAATGAAACTGACTTCAACCATATGCTGATCAAATTAGGTATAGACATGATGTGTGGATAAATAGAAGTTTACTCAGGGGACACAGTTTTCCTTGTTGCACATGTACCCAATACTGGTCTAGGCTGGTATTGGTATCCTTGTACCCAGATATAACTATGAATACATCTGAATAGAGACTGTCTGTATTAAATGGTTGTCAAGAGTGGAGAAACTTGTTGCACTGCTTAGAGTGGGGTATATTATCAGTGTGGTGGAGGGATTCCTAGATTGCTAACATCTTGGGTTCACTATTTGGAGGTGTGTGTGCTTTTGTGCATTTGTGTGTGTGTGTGTGTGTGTGTGTGTGTGTGTGTGTGTGTAGTATATGCAGGTAACATGTCTAGGTTGATAAGTGCATTTTGAGATGAGAGACAATGTTTGTACAGTCAAATTATGTGAAGCAACAGTCTGCTAAGCTATTTTAATGCTTATCTGACTCAGGAGGGCTATGACTTTGGCCACAATGTGTTTTTTTTTTATTTATTTATTCACTTTACAAACCAACTACAACCCCTCCCTCCTCTCCTCCCAGTGCCAATTTCAAATATACCTTTCCCTATTACCTCTCTGTATTTCCTCAGAAAATTAGAGGGTCACCACCTCCCCACTGCACAGGTGCCAACTCACTCTGGCATATCAATGTGCAGCAGGGCAAAGTGAATCCTCTTCCATTCAGGCCAGACAGGGCAGCCCAACTAGGGGAAGGCAATCCAAAGACAGGTAAGAGAGTCAGAGACAGCCCCCTCTCCAATTGTTAGAGACCCCACATGAAGACAAAGCTGCACATCTAAATGTACAGGGAGCCTAGGTGCAGCCCATGAATGTTCTTTAGTTGGTGGTTTAGTCTCTGTGAGCCCATGTAGGGCCAGGTTAGTTAATTCTGTAAGTCTTCTTGTGATGTTTTCCCACCACTCTTCCACAATTCTTCCCTGAGTCCTCTTAATGACTAGCTGTGGTTCTCTGCATCTGTTTCTATCAGGTGCTGATTGAAGCCCCTCAGAAGACAGTTATGCTAGGCTCCTGTCTGCAAGCATAGCAGAGTATCATTAATACTGTCAGGGGTTGTCTCTTTCATATGGAGTGGGTCTAATATTGGACCAGTTGGTTGGCTATTCCCCAATCTCTGCTCCATCTTTATCCCGAGCATCTTGTAGGCAGGATAAAGTTTCAGGTAGAAGGTTTTTCGGGTGGTTTGGTATACTTATCCCCCCTGCAAGTCCTACCTGGCTACAGGAGGTGCCCACTTCAGTCTCTATATTCTCAGCTGCTATGAGTCTCAGCAAGATTCACCTCATATACTCCCAGGAGCCTTCCCCATTACAGGTCTAGTATTGACCCAGAGATGCTCTCCCCATATATTTCCATTCTCTTTCCCAGACCTCTCCTGTCCCCTACTCTCCCTACACTTGATTCCCACCCTATTTCCCCTTCTCACCCTCTCTTCCATCCAGTTCCCTTCCTCCACCCACCTCCCATCTCCCATGTCTATTTTATATCCCCTTATGAGAGAGATTCAAGCATGTTCCTTTGGGGCCTCTTTGTTACTTAGTTTCTTTTGGTCTGTTGATTATAGCATGGTTATCCTGTACTATAGGGCTAATATCCATGTAAAAGTGAGTACATACCATGTAAGTCCTTTTGGGTCTGAATTTCCTCACCAAGGTTGATCTTTTCTAGTTTCATTCATTTGCCTGAAAAATTCACGCTGTCTTTGTTTTTAATAGCTGAGTAGTATTCCAATGTATAGATGTACCACATTTTCTTCATCCATTCCTCAGTTGAGGGACATTTAGGTTATTTCTAGCTTCTGACTATTACAAATAAAGCTTCTGTGAACATCGTGAGGCAAGTGTCCTTGTGGTATGGTGCAGCATCCTTTGGTTATAATCCCAGGAGTGGCATAGGTAGGTATTGAGGTAGAACTAGTCCCATTTTTGTGAGAAACCATCAAATTGATTTCCAAAAATGGTTGTACAAGTTTATACTCTCAGCATCTAATGAGATGATGTTTTTCTTTTCTTTTTGGGTTAGGGTTTTTTTTCCTTTTGCAGAAAATCAACAAGATAAACAAAGCCCTAGTCAAATTAAATAAATGGCAGAGAGACCATATCCAAATTAACAAAATCAGAAGTAAAAAGGGGGCATAACAATAGACATTGAGGAAATCCAAATAATTATTAGATCCTCAAAATTGAAGGATACTCTAAATTAGGTCTACTCCAAATTTGGAACATCTAAATGAAGTGCTTTTAGTGCAGAATTCTACTAGACTTTCAAAGAACTAATACCAATACCCTTTAAGCTTTTCTACCAAATAGGAAAAGAAGTAACATTGCCAAATTCATTCTATAGGTCACTCTGATACCTAAGCCACACAAAAATGCAACAAAGAAAGAGAATTTCAGGCCAATTTCCCTGATGAACATTCATAGAAAAATATTCAGTAGAATACTTGGAAACTGAATTTAAGAACACATGAAAAACCTCATCCACCATGGTCAACTGGATTTCATCCCAGGGATGCAGGGATGCTTCAATATACAAAAGTCCATCGATTAAATCCGCCGTACAAACAGACTGAAAGAAACAAAAAAGAAAAGTATCTTTTAACAACTAAGGCAAACAGTGGAAGTTTGCTCTAGGTCTGTGTCTGCCAAAAAAGTGAGGAACTCACCTGGAATTTCTTTTCAGTTCAGGTAAAGATCTAATTTCATCCTTTGACAACCAGCAATATTACTCAAAAAAAAAAAAAAA
>JADRCD010227752.1:31390-62007 GCA_019843815.1 Montemys delectorum
AAGGAGGAAAGAAAGGAAGGTAGGAAGAAAGAAAGAAAAAAAAGCACAAGGTCTCTTTAGTGTTGCCCGTGACTGGCCTTTCCGTCTCCCCATCATCAGGGCAGAGCAGATTCTGTTTGCTGTGTTTCTCAGATAAAAGCAGGCAGTGTTTAGATCAACTGCCAACGGCCATCCAGAGCTCTTTCTCTCCAGTCGTTACTGTCAAAGTCAATTTCAGGAGTGTCTAGGGAGCATCTCAAGAGGGTAGAAATGAAGCTATGACAAAGTGACCAGCCCAGCTCACAGATTTCACATTTGAGTTCCTGTAATAACAGAGATGGCATTGTCTTGCAAGCTAGTCTCGGTAATGACAGAGAGTCCACTGTCTTGCACTGTGATCTTCAAGGGTAGCCTGAAAAAGAGAAGAGGAGGAAATAAATGGGCTTGAAAGTTAAATTCTCTCGACAAAATCCAAAATCTGTATCGCAATTATGCTCACATAAATTTATAAGGTAAGGAGGTTTATAATATCCTTGATGTCATTCTTACCCTATTGACAAAGGTTTAACTTTCTTTAATAAGTAACTAGTAAATAATAACAGTAGTGTGGTTATATTTTTCATGTCTAATCACTAGCCACATTTGTAGGACTGGGCACAGGTTTCAGGTCATAGCATGATGAGGAGCCATATAAGTCTCTGAGTGCTCCCCATCAGTTTGAGACTGATGGAGCAATATAGTAGAACTTTGGATATTATCCCTCAGTGAAGAGGGTCTTGCTTGTTTCCTCACAGAGAAGAGCATAATATCGATCAGATGAGCACTGTTTAGTTGGTTTCAATAGAACATTTGTGCTAGTTTGATTTCTTTAAGACATTGGGACGAGAACAGATATGCAAAGTATTGAGCTCAGAGAAATAACTATATTAAGTGAAAGAAACAAAGGAAGAAGGCAATGGTTGCACACTGGCATGGCGTTCTGCTCCCTCCTGAATGACAGGAGGAAGAAGGCAGCAGGGCAGGGGAGGAGGATACCGAAAACACTGTAAATTCCAGAAGGTTCAGACAGGTCTCTAGAGAGCCCAGAAACAAAGGATCATCCTCTTGAAGGATGATCTCTGAGCACCCTGACCTGCTCAGTCCTAGCTGAGAGAAGCTTGGATGGATGCATTTCGTTCTAAGGTATTGGTGTGTCGAGAAACATAGCAAGTAGGCTCAACATCACCTTTGTTCCCTTCTGAGGGAGACCTAAACTGGCAAACTCCTTGCCTGCAACTGTCTGCTTATGCTTGATGCAGCCAGCCATTGCTGATAGTGAAGCTTCTGTTAAGATTGGTAGCTCTTGGTACTCAGGTGTCAAAATGGAGTGATTTTTAGTAGAATGTGAGCATAATTGAGACACAGATTTTGGATTTTGATGTGAGAACTTAACTTTCAAGCCCATTCATTTCTTCTTCTCTTTTTCAGGCTACCCTTGAAAATCACAAGTGAAAGACAATGCAATCTCTGTCATTACAGAGACTAGAACACAGGGCAATACTATCTCTGTTATTACAGAGACTCAAATGTTTCAGGTACCACAGCAGCCTTCAAAGCAGAACTTTTTTTGATGATAAATACATATTTTTATATCAAGGTCATAATATATTTCATCTATTTGAAAGTATAATCTAGTATATATTACATTAGAGATCTTTGCTACTCAAATGCATTCAAAATATAATATTCAATTATATCCTATATTATTATTATTATTATTATTATTATTATTATTATTATTATTATTTTATAGAGAATCTCGTTCTCATTCTTCCTCAAAGAGGAGCTCTTATTTCATCCTGCTGACTACTAATTGATACTGCTGCATATCTGTATTTTTTCAGTATATCTGACTCATTCTTTGAGCGATACATCATATCAGAATACACGAAGAATATGCATCAGGGATTCAGGAGATGCCAGTTAATATGAGTGTATAGTCTCTGTATTAGCTATTCCAAAAATGCCCAAATAGCAACCTGCTAGGTCCATGAAGGTCATTCTGAGGGCTGTGGATAAAGAATTGTGAGAGGCGATGCTGCCAAGCTCAGCCTGCTACCTGATTTTAACCAGAATCCAACAGTTTTGCAGAAACACTTGATCACAATGGATCAAGCATGTCAACATAAGACAAAAAGTCCCAATCAGCCTCACCATGGACTCCAAAACCCATGAACACAATGGTGAGACTTGTTCTTAGCAGGTTATTAGGAGCGGCTTTGGTTTCACTCAGGAATGATTTCTGAAGGGCCTTCCATATTCCATTCAGCATCCTAGCAATATATCTGGGGGAAACCATTATGCATCATCCAGTTTAATCAACTCTGAAAAGGAGCATGAGAGTTTGCCATATTGGTAGTGATTGCTGGCCTACACTATTAAATACAGCAGATTCTGAGTTCAGGGTTAGAAGTTCAGAACAGGGCAAATCAAGAAATAACAAATGCCAGGAGTGGGAATGTGCATTCTAGGCCAGCCACGACTACACAGTGAGATCCTGTTAAGAATCACTCAGAGAGAGACATAAAGAGCCCAAACATGAAGGATATTGTCCGAACATCTCTGATCTGTCTAGATTTATGCAATAGTTTTTTTTAAAATATGCAACAGTTTTGAGCCATTGAGAACATATCAAGAATCAAGGCATTTTAAATAAGGTGTTAATTTAGAAATGATAAGATATTAAGAAATAACTGAGATTATGTGAGCAGGGACAGAATGCAGGCATAAAGTGAGTAATGCCTTTTACTGTCAGCTTGAACAGAAATCACAGAGAGCATGCTAAGGAAAAAAAACTGTACTTAAAGCAGATTGTTAGATGGAGTGCAAATGACATACATTGTAACGAGAATCTCATAAACCAGACTGCTGTATAATTTATCACAGAATATATTTTCAAATATGCACATACACAGATTTAACTTTAAATAGGTGACCTGATTCAGGTTTGTTTGTTTTCAGATGGCTCAGTGAATAAAGGGCTGGGTGTTTAAATACCATGACTGGAGTTCATCCCTGCTAACCTATCACCCATATGATAACTGGGCAGGCCCCTTCTAATCCTAGTATGAAGAAAGTAGGGCCAGGGCTTGATTCTACTAAGGTTAAGTTTAACGTCTAAAGTGAGCTCTGCATTCAGGCAAGAGGCAGTGACTCAACATATAAGCTGGAGAGAAATTGCAGGTGTGTGCTGTGGGTGTTTGGTCTTTAAGCACATACTCATACAAGTGCACAGGCACCTGTACTTAACACATGTGAGCAGGCAAGTTTACAATTCCACCATACACACACACACACACACACACACACACATACACACACACATGCACAGTGGCATAGCCAGCAGAATGGTTCTCAGAACCTCATCTGTGGTATTTTCTATACTGACTGTCACCATAAACGTAATCTCCTCGCACTTGGGAATTTTGCCAACTTAATCACATGCTGGAAGATCCACATGGCCCATGTGTGCTTCTTATTCACTTCACACATCTATAAACCTGATTCCTCACATTTAGCTCAAAATAAGAAAAAAAGAATCTGATTCACACTAAATTAAGAAAATGAGCTTTTATACCTTCTCTTCAGAATTGCTGTGACTCAATAGAGTTCTATGCTTTCCTTCAGAAAGATTATATTGTTCCATTTCTCCACTTAACAATTGTACTGAGTTTATCTTTATACAACTTCAAAATGGCTGACCAGCAACTGGCTTATTGCTCCTGTGCTAGTGAGATGACTGTCTATCACATCTCCTTGAGAAAGCTTGGGACCACAGATGCAATGAGAGCCTTGTTTTCTTGCTGCCTTTTGCTCTTCTACAAACAGCTGTAAATGATAGCAGAGCTAGTGTGAGCTTGGGCAACACTTTTTATTCAAACTGAATTTACTTTTCTATAATTTAACCTGGGAAGGAACAATAGTGGTGGAAATTCTACCTAGACAGATTAATTTAGGGATCATGAAAAAACAAACAAGGAAGAAAAGTTAATGACTCTTTACCATGTGATTCAAGGTGCACAAGGTCCTTGGAGAGGCCACAGTCTTGGTGGGGGAAGGCATGGTTAGTGTGTTAATGACACAGAGGCCACAGTCCTGGTGGGGGAAGGCATGGCTAGTGTGTTAATGACACAGAGGCCACAGTCCTGGTGGGGGAAGGCATGGCTAGTGTGTTAATGATGGAGAGGCTTTGAAAATGAATTCATCAGGAATACTACGCTATTTGGGACACACCAGTTTTATGGCCTTTTTGTTATGAATAGTTTCTAACATATTTTATTCTATTGATAAACTACACATTTTTCACCACATTAATTTTAAATTTAAAATGAACTTCTAGTAACTGCAGTCATTCATCTAATTTTCAAGCATCAGAGTAGCCTCTGTTTTTTTTCTATTGCCTGTATAAATAGCTAATATGGAAGCTGGAGACTTAAAGCAACCAAATATTGATAGTTAATATTAAGGTACAATAACTAATTCCTTTAATTAATCAGTCAACCATTCATTTTTATCTATCTATCTATCTATCTATCTATCTATCTATCTGTCTGTCTAATATATATACATACATATGCCTAACTATCTAATTTATATTATCATCAATCTATCCATCCATATATTTACCCACCTATACACCAATCCATCCATTCATCCATCCATCATCTATCTATCTCTCTTTATCTATCTATCTATCTATCTATCTATCTATCTATCTATCTATCTATCTATCTATCTATCTATCTATCTAATGTTCCATCCTGCCTTTAGTCCTCATTGTCTTATTGTTCTTTTATTTAGTGTTGTAGCAGAAATGCCAGTGCTTAAGTTAGAGTGGAAATTCCACACTTATTGATTTGAGTCTGAGAACCAGTAAAATAAACAGGAGGACACAGAGGCAAGATTGTTTCTTACTGGGGAAGAAGGAAGTTTTGTGTTGCCAATAGAATAAAATTCCTTGTGACTACTTGAATTGCCCACCATATAAAAATGAGATGACCTACACATGAGTTTATTTTGAGGTCACTAATTTAATTCCTTTTGCTGCCTTTCTTCTTCAAAGTTTCCATTGAACGTCCAGGGGATTAAGACGCTTTCTGCCTCGATGTTATTTGCTGTTTAGTTTATGACTAGGCTCCTTTATTTTGCAATGTGAAGAGACCCTGATCACGCACTGCTAGTACACACTACACATTAAGCGTGTCGTTGGCCTAAAGCAAAGTAGATAAGATTTTGGGAAAAATCCTAGCTCTATCTTCAAACTTTCCTTCCCATTATATAGAAAGGAGCAGCACTGTCCAAGCAGCAATGATCATCTTACCATCTGAAAAATCTTATGAAATTTTCCTTTCAAGTCTACTAACTTCATGCACATGAGTCAGTTCTACTTACTAGCCTATCTAGAGCTGAAGCCATGTCGTCAGGTTCTATAGGGTTGTTTACCTTGGCTTTCCTTAAAAGCAGCTTAAGCTTGTTCTTTTCTTGTCTATTTTTCTTTTTTTTCCCCTTGCAGTTCAATATAAATTGAAATACTGTACATTTAGAGGAGAAGGGAAGTAATCTACATAGTAAAAGGAGAATTTAAAAAATGCTGGAAACCAACGTGTGTTCTCTGTTTCCTGATTGCAAAGTCCAAATTGTAGAGACCCGACTCATTAGTAAGAGGATCAACGGTTTGCATGCTTAGTGAAAATCCATGTATGAAGCAGAGGCTCCTTCCACTCTGTCTTTCCCTGGACACAGCATAGAACCGAGCTGGGGCTGGAGAAGAGATTTTCTAGGAGAAAAGCACTTGTGTTTGATGTCATTGATTTGTGATGTGTGTGTGTGTGTGTGTGTGTGTGTGTGTGTGTGTGTTTGTGCAAAGGTGCCCTTCTGAGTTAACCTGTGTAAGATATCTTTTTAAGTTAACCAGGGTGATGCTTTATTTCTATCAGCCACAATTTCAATTCTGTTATTCCCGTATCTTACTTGACTTAGGAAAATTTTCCCGACATTTTTTGGATGCTATTTAGCAACAAGTTAGACATAGTTAGCTTTGAAAGCAGAAAGTTTCAAGGAATCTATAATCCCTCTAATTACTTTAGAGGCCCAGGTAAAAATATCCCATTGGGAATCAAGTGTAACCCACCCAGCAAGACTGAAATGGAGGGAGAGCTATGACAGTTTCCTTCAGTGGCTCGGTAATGGGGCTCTGAGAGCTGAGAGCTTTGCTTGGGGCTTCTGTGCAAAGCCAATGCTGCTGTGCAGATACGCGATTGCCTCCTTCTGGAGCACATAGCGCGTCCTGCTATGTGGTTTTAGTTTTAGGGAGATTAATCTCAGAATTTATTTTTTTATTAAAACAGGAAAAGAAAGTTTTATGCAAGCACATAAATATTGCCCAGAACTTATTAACAAATTGGAATTTTTTCTGTTCAAGAGTATTAAAGGAGAGCTCCTCAGTACAGTTAGAAAACAGAAAATTAACCAAAGGCTGTTAACTTTTAAGAAGCTCTAGACAATGGAATTACCCCATTTCTCTACCTAGCTACTGGTAATTTACAACTCACAGGAATCTGGAGGGACATTTTATTTTCTTAAAAGAATTTGAGTCTCTGTTTCTAAATATCATAATTTTATTGAATGCCAAATAGTAAAGTATTATGATTCAAAAGTGAATCATAATATCAAAATCAAAAATGTATTTATGATTCTAACTCATAAATGAATTTATCTCCTAACAAACTCTTCCCCAAATCCAATCAGCTCCTAAATTAATCTCACTTTCACTAAGACTCAAGTCCATTAGACAGAGAAGAAGCACCACACCACTAATGTGTCCCTGGGTTTTTTCTGAGACTATCCTCTCTGCACAGGGTACTGAATGCTTCAGATAACTTTCCTAAGTGAGATGCTGTTGTTGTCTTCGTTTCCACATGTTCTCCATTAAGAGGTTCACTTTATTTATGAGTGTCGTCTATGTGTTTTGCAATGGCTCCTACTTAGCTCCTAAGTACAAGCTGGTTGCACTGAAATATTGATTTAAGTCCATAAAGTCCTGATGGTTTGGATATTGTCTGCATTTACCAATTTTACTTTCTACAAACTGAACTAGGAAACTTCACTCTGTCATCTATGTGTACATCATGTGCCAGTCATTTGTCTTTCTATCATCTTTATATCTATTGACCTGCATATCTTAAACACAAGGAAGGGACATGAAGCTTGTATAATTTTCTAGTCTCTTAAAAACAAACATGTAATTATGAAAGCACATATAATTTGAGAAGTGAACTTGAGAAGGAAATCATAGAAACTGACATTGTTAAGAAGCATTCACAATATCACTAAATATAAATTAAAAAATTTAAAATGTATTCTTTGTCTGCAACATTCTTGTTATATATTATATTACATATTTTTTTAGATATTTGAAGCATATTCTTGTCATGTAGTTATATGTGATTATTCTGATATTTTCTTAGACTGGTAACAATATTTTCTCAGATAAATATTATTTCAGGCATTTTGTTTTGGAGGGGTTTAGAAAATATATCTCAGCATCTTATCATTAATACTACTAAATGTATTTTTAAGGTTATTGTCTAATTTGGAACAATATTCCCCAAGATGCTTTCATATAAGAGCTATAAAATACACGGGACTTTGTCCTTTCATGAATGCTTACTATTTTCTGGACCAATCGTCCTGAGGGCTGTTTAGTGTTGATGTTAGTCATCCTGGTATACTCATCTGCTGTCTGATCTCAAACTTCAAAGTGTCAGTCATTTCTGATAGGTTTGAACTGTGTGGTTTCTGCAATACATTCATGTGTGAACTATTGCCTCATAGCTGAAAAAGTTATTCCAAGGTGGCGGGGTAGGTATTAGCTTGCAACTCTAGGAGACGCGGTTCATCCTGGGTGGGGAGGTGTGACAACCACAACAGTAGATTGTGGGTCTCATTGCATCTATAATCTACATTCAGAGAGGAAAGAGCTGCAGGGCAGGCCCACTTTCTGTTATATTCACGTTGGGCCCACAATACATCTAAGGGTACTGCTCACATTTAGGATAGATCTTTTCACCTCCTATCATTCAGTGTAGATAATCTCATAAAACCATGCCCAGATATTTTATTTTCATGGTGATTTCCAAACTCATCGAGTTGAAGTCAAGGCTTACCAACACAATGCAGAAATGACTATCAAACCTAAATCTGAGACTCCATAGTTTTCTTTACCTTCTGCAAGTCTCAGTCACATCAAAGTCAGAGAACATGTAGTGAAATGTGACTAAGAAGATGATGGGGAGGTGGGCAAAGAAATGACATATATAGACAAATGTGAGCAAGAGAAGATATTGTTATTCTTTTACAAATGAAACTGTGTAGCTATGTGAACACCTTGCTGGATCTTATGCAAAGACCTTTAATTTGCAAGATGGGAATGTAGGCCTTTATACCATTACTGCCTAAGGTAGTTGTGGTCAGAAACCTATTTAAATAGATCACTTCATCTGTTATTTCAAGTCTAAGTTTTAGTTCCAGCTATGTAGACCTAGACAAATCTCCATCAGATTCAATTTATAAAATTCAGAACTAAAAATTTGTATATTCATTGTGACTTGAATACCTTGTAAGTACTACTGGGGGGAAACACCTGTAAAGGAGAAATAGAATAATAAAGAGATATATTCTGCTGTTTCTCCTCAAAGGAAAATTCCAGCATTCCTATCCAGATTGGCAGGGATTAGATAATATTTGAGGAAAGCCAGCCTGGGTAGGAATACCTTGGTCTAGAGTCTCTGAGCAACTTAGAAGCTTGTGACAATTATTAGATACCATAGAAGTTTGTGACAATTATTAGATACCAGGCTGTCCTGCCTGTTATGAAGTCCAGTAACCCCAAGACTCCCAAGGCTATAAGTGGATATGAAATCTGAACAAGCTCTCCGTGCTCACGCCTAGAGGCAGAGCTCATGAAAGGACCAGGAGCTATCAGTGACCTGCCCAGCCAACCACATAATCTCAGAAGAAAAACATCCCCAGGAGGAATTAAGCAGAGAGAATCCATAGCTAGAAATCACTGTAAGTCTAGAAACTTCAGTTAATTCAGCAAAGAAAATCCAAATCAAGCAAACAGTAACAGAGTCTGTTACAATCACAAAACATAGCAACATAAATGAGAACAAAGTTAGGTCTTCCTGGTTATGCTGGGGAATGGTCTTTTGGTATGAGTATGTACACACAGACATACAATCCCATAGCACACAGACATATGCTAAACAAGGGTCAGTGGCAATAGTTACTTCAGAAAGCCTGCTATATTTGCTATTGAACTTAAGTGTGCAGACAGGAAAACTACTAAACAAATATTGAAGCAATGGTCTGTTCAATATCTCTTCCCATTCAGACTACAGATGGATCTCCTTTCCTTGCTTTTGAGAGACAGGAGGGAGGTACTCTTACACAAGTCCAACCAGCAAGGAAATTTGAGAAACCACAAGACAACAGTAACATTCTCCCCAGAAGGGAAACGTTGCTGTCCCACTGCAGAAAAGTGTGTGTAAAAGTAACTTTTATTTTCCAGAGGTAGTTGTCATTAGGCTTGATGCTGCATAAACTTACTCTACCTAGTTCTTTCTGAACCCTGGATCACTGGTTCAACTCAAATGTTTTGGCTCAAATTTCTCTCCCAGCTGACTCATTCAATCTGATATCTCTTGAATTCTCACTGAATTGCTTTGTTTGGCCTTAAACAAACTCTGGCAAAGTGTTCCAATCTGGCTCTTCTTAATTTCTGGTTCATTCTGTCTTCACCTGTGTCTAGCACTCACGGACTGCTCTCCATCTAAATGACTTTACTTTCAATAATGGCTACCTTCTTCTGCCAAATAAACTTACCTATATTGTTTGGAATTAAAGGTATGTACTAAGGGCAGGTCTGTATTCCAGCCAGAGGGATTAGGGTATGGCCAGAGCATCCTGTGCTGAATTAAAATTCCTTTACAGGTATGTTTTATTCTCCAGAAACTCAACCACAGTTCACAGGGCTCCATGAATGTGATGTCAACTTGATAGGTCTGGAATCACCTAGGATACAAATATCTAAATGAGATTGCAGAGGATTTTCTAAATTGAGTTAACTGGTTAGGAAGATGGGATGGACAGCCTACATGTGACTATTCCATTCTATGGGCTGGGATCTGAATTAAATCAAAAGGAGAATGCAAGTTGAACCCTAGCATTCACTGTTAGTGATATCTCTCTGACTGTGGACACATTGTAACCATTACCTTAAACTTCTACACTGATACCTGCATGTCCTGTGATAGCCTGTACACTCACAGTATGAGCAAGACCAACCCCTTTGTTTCTTAAGTTGCTTTCATTAGTTATTTTGTATCAGCATGAAGAAAAGTAACCAGCTTGTGACTGTGGATCCTTTATGTAGGTTCTGTGAATTTATATTCTGGTCTTCATGCTTAAGTGGGAAGTACTTTATCCACTTAGCCATTTCTCTAGCTCTTATGATATCTATCTATCTATCTATCTATCTATCTATCTATCTATCTATCTATATAATTTCCCCATCCTTTCAATCTATAGAGGATATCAGACTTACCACTTTTTTTTTTTTAAATCTGGATATCTTATTTAGGATGCCTACTGTATTGAAGACACGATCAAAGGCAACTGTGGGTGGAGAGGGTTTATTTCATCTTACAACTCTAGGGGCTCACTTTTTCATGGAGGGAATTTAGGGAAGGAACTCAAGATATAACCCTGGATGCAGGAACTGAGGCAGAGGACATGGACAAACACAATTTACTGGCTCACTCAGCCTGCTGCTTTATACACCTCAGGACCAAAGTGAGCTAAATGCTCCTACACCCCTTACTAATGAAGACAATGTCCCTACAGATTTGCTTATGGGCCAATCTTATGGAAGCATTTTCTCAATTAAGATTCCCTCTTCTAAGCAGGCATGGTGACCCACACCTTTAATTCCAGAACTCTGGAAGCAGAGGCAGGCAGATTTCTGTGTTGAAGACCACCCAGGTCTACAGAGTGTGTTCTAGAACAGCCAGGGCTACATAGAGAAACAAAACAAAACAAAACAAAAACAAAACAAAACAAAACAAAACAAAACAAAAGATTCTCTTACTTCATATGTCTAGGTTTGTGTTAAATTGACAAAAGACACTCAGGACACTAGTGCTGAAATGGAATTAGTAGTTCAGGTTTTAGTTCAGAAAAAAAGAAAATCTTTAATATGACTTTTTTTTTTTTTTAAATGTGGTTCACTTCTGGACTTAGACCAAAATGGATGTTCTTTCAACATCTGAAGGTGAGAACATCAACCCAAGGAATCTACCTGTCTCAGTAGTAGGTGGGACTGAAAATGCAGTAGGAAAAGAATGTAGAAACAAAATAAAGATCCTTTTTGTCTGTATTAGTCGGGGTTCTCTAGAGTCAGAGAACTAATGAGCAGTCTCTCTATATAGTAAGGGAATTTGTTGATGACTTAGAGTCTAGTTCAGCTCCCGACAATGGCCAGCAGCAGCTGTGAATGGAAGTCAAAGGATCTAGCAGTTGCTCAGTCCCATAAGGCAAGCAGGACTTTAGGAGAGAGCAAATCTTCCTTCTTCCAAAGTCCTTATATAGGTCTCCAGCAGAAGGTGTGGCCTAGATTAAAGGTGTGTGCCATTACACCTTTAATCCCAAATGACCTTGAATTTAGAGATCTTCCTGTCTTCTGGAGTTCATAGCCACTATGCCTCAAGATATCCATGCCAAGATCCAAGAGAGAAACTTGTATCTCTCAGCTGCCAGATTAGGACCACATGTGAGCCTTCCAATTCTGGATTGTAAATTCATTCCAGATATAGTCAAGATGACAACCAGAAATAACCACTACATTGTCCTTTCCCATTAAGTTAGAATATATATTCATCACATAAAGGAGTAGTACTCTAATATTTTTGAATTGACTGCCCAAAGAACTTGTTTGTCTTTATGAATAGAAGGTGAGAAGAATGAATAACAAAGACAATGCACTATATTTTTACATTGCCCCACAATGCACCCCGATCCCAGTTGCTTCTCTCAGTACTCTTTCCTTCCATTCCCTCATCCTTTCTGTTTCTATCCCCACACATCCCTAGTCTACTCTTGAAATCTATTTTATTTCCCCTTCCCAGGGAGATCCAAATTCCCTGGAATCAATGAGGGTGACCCTATCAAAGACTTGTAATAATTGGGGGATATGGAGCTTGCACTGTACATCTTCTGAAACCACACAAGGTTGCCAGTGGTAGAGCTGGGACATCAACCCAGCCAGAAAGCCTTTGACTTTCAACTTACAAGTTATTCTGGTCTCCAAGATGTGCTGGGATAATGGTGGTGCAAAGCTTGTGGGAGTGGCCAACCAATGACCATACCATGAGAAATGGCTCATGCTTGACATTCCTTGAATGACCAGCTTTGAGAGGTTAGATAGCCCAGAGAACTAGGATCTAATCAAACACAATGGACCAAAAGAAATAAAAGGCAGTAAAGTGATTCCTAAAGATTTTCTGCTATGTGCACAGATGAATGCCTCTCCGAATCTTCAGAGAGACTTCATCCAGCAACTGATGGAAACAAGTACAAAGACTCACAGTAAACATTAAGTGGAGTTCAGAAAATTCTCAGAAGAAGAAGAGAAAGGATTGTAGGAGACAGGTTGAGAATCACAAAAACATGGCCTACAGAATCAACTAAGCAGGGATTCATAGAAGCTCAAAAAAGACTGATGGACTAGCTTGTATGGGTCTGAACTTGGTCCTCTGTATATATGTATGGTTATGTAACTTGGTGTCCTCATGAGACTCCTAACAATGGGAGTGAAAGTTATCTCTGTAGGCATATTTTTTCCCAGCCTGCTTTAATAAAGGTTCACCCTCCTCTCTATCCCTCTACCCACGAGAGGATTAGGATACAGAGGAAGTGGACCTGTTCACAAATAGTTCTTTGAGGCGATTCCAAATTTTCCTCCCATTGTTAAGAATCTCACAAGAACACAAAGTTACAAAATCATACATATGACTGAGAAGGAATAATGGAGGAGGAATGTATCTGTGGGCGAGGGGAAGTCAGGAGGAGGGACAGGGAAATAACTACAGACTGAATGTAAGATATGACAGAAGAGTAAAAAAAAAAAAAAGAAGTCAATTTTCATGAGTGAAGAAAAAGAACTCAAAAGACAAAAGTGAATGAAATAGAGTAGAAATAAATTGTTGCAAGAGGAGAGAATATTTTGATGTCCACTCTGGGTTGGGGTGAGGACTACACATGTACAACAGCAAATGTTGTAAGCCAAGAAGGCAAACTGTATGCGGGTGAATATCCATCCCTTTCCAATGGGTCTTGCCTCTCCTTCACCAAGAAACAAGACTCAGCCGTGAGGAGTATTTTCATCAGTAACCTGCATGGAACCCTACCTGAACTGAAAGATGACTTTGCTTCTGGGATTGTCTCAGAGAGACTGGGCAGAAGAACTCTGCATCTGAACACAATCTAACTTGCTTATGTGTGGAGCTGTGACCACAGAGAACTTCTGCTCTAAGCCACAGTGTACTTTTATTTTCTTTAATAGCAAGTGATAAGACACATAAACACCAGCTTATATTTATCTTAGACATCATCTCTTGTTCTTTTTATATGTCTGTTACAGTAAGGTGTAAACTACAAACCTCCTAGAACCTGAATTTGGAATTCTAGGACCCAAATGAAGTATATTAAGCACATGCTTGTATTCTCACAGCTGGAGCATTTGAGGAGATTCAGGGTGCTTGGTGGTGAACTAATCAACCTGACATGATGAATACCAGATTCAGGGAGAGACTGTCTAAAATAAAATAAGATATAGAATGATTAAGTGGGTGTGGATCTCTGCCTTCTACCTGTGCAGGCACAGGTATGTAGCACATGTAACAATCTTCCTCCCATTATGTGGGTCAGTGTAGCTGTGATGATCCAGTTCACTGTGAATCATGAAACAGTGTCTCCTCGTTTTAGCACAGGCTCTTCCCTGATTCAAGAACATGGTTCTCTGGTGCACAAATGCTATATAGATAGCAAGTGAAGTAGGCAAATTAAGACTTTAAAAACATTTTAGAAACTACATGTAATAAGAAAGGCTCATTTGTAGAGTTGCAGCAAGCAATTCCTGCATGTTTTACGAATAGAAATCCTTAGAAAAGCATTGCTAAAAACAAAGGAGTTCTTTCCATACAAAACAGTAGAACTTTCTCTGAGGGCGTTGTTGGGTACGCATGTGATATTTTGTGATATGGTGGGAACCAAGCTGTGAAGGCATACCCAGCTGGTGAAGTTGTCTACATCTCTGTCTCTCTAGAGGAAATTGCCATTCTGATCACAAACAATTTTTTCTTTAAGTTAAACATTTCATTCTCTTGGGTGTTTGTTGCTAATGGAGACAGAAATACCACATTCATCTGGATTTAATATATTTCACACACATCTTGTCAAGTGCACTATTTTCTCAGCAGAAGTAGGATTTTAACAGTTTTTTGTGACTTTTGACACATCATCACTTAGGAAGCCTTCCTTTCAGGGACTGAGAAGGGTCTGGTGCAAAAACTGGCTTTGTCTTGTTTACAAATGGATAAACAGATGTCAATTGTAGATTTTTCTGAACAAAACTCAAATGACATCATACAAAGGAACCACCACACAGTTTCTCCTCCTCCTGGATGTGCTCACCATGCTATCATTGATTTGACCACACAGCAAAATGGTCCCATGACCTGCTTGCTTTCTGTCTGCCCATAAATAAAGACATTTAAAATATTTCTGGAAAATGTTCCCCTTACTTATCCTCAGCACAGACGTTCAAGTAGCCCCCACACCCAGCCCTGGGGTTTACTTTTGTGAATTGTAGTGTATGAACTCACTTCCTAGGAATGGTGAGTGAATCCCTCACAAGTGACAGATCTGTGATTTAAGGGTGTTGTTGGCTTCATTGTTCAAAGTCTATGTGCAACCTAATAAAAACCTCACTTATTGAGACAGGGAACTCTTCATGTGGGGTTTCACTCCACATGAAGTCCAGAGCAGAGAATGTATCATCGCTAACTATTTTTTTTTTTTATTAACATGGTGTGAAGATTAAATCCCATATGAGAGAAAGAAACATATCTCATGTATTTAGAATGTGATCAGCAAATGTCAATCATCACCATTACACTGAAAGAAAAAAGTGGCTTGGTGTTTAATAACAGCAACAGAGCAATAATTAAATCTACTATCTTAATCCCACAGTGCATGTTATCTGTGGAAGTGTCATCAGTTCATCCTGTGATTCTTCAGGTGATACTCTTTCTGCTGTTACTCTGTGCTCATTGCACTGTTAGTCCACGTTAATTACCCTAACTACTTCAGAACTCATAGAATTTGGCCAGAATCAGTCGGCTGTGCCTTTCTCCTTTGGGTGAGCGCATGGGTTGGCTAAACTACAGATGGCTTCACTGACAGTCTCATTGCATCCCTGTGAAAACAGCACTCACAATCAGGGGAGAATGAGGTCTAGCAATGTAAAGGAGGCTTTTCGTTATTTCGCATGATTTTCTAAAGTCATCCTTTGTTGATTGGAGAAGGGTGTGGTTGTCAGAACTTCCAATAGGAGACCCTCCTGCCACACCAACATTTGATATTTTCTAGTCTTATGGTGCATGGGGGGGCTTGGAGATAATTTTAGCAGTTGTCCATTTCACAATGTCATTTAGAATTGCAATAATGGGGGTCACTGATAATTACCAAATCAGGATTTAAATCAGGATGTGAGCTTAAGTTCAAGATGCCCAGAAAAAAAAAAAAAGAAAAAGGACTGAAAGATGAAAGGTACAGCACATGACATGATGTCTGCTCCTGTCTAGTTTTTATCTGCTTCATGGAAAAGAATCCTTTTAATACTTCGAATGTCCTGAATATGCAGTTACAGAATACTAGGTATGGAGTAATACTGATTTAATGATTATTTTTCAATCTCTGGATATTTCTTAGTGTCTTGTGTATGTCTGTGACTGCCTCTGCTTTGAGTTTCTTGTCCAAGAAATGTTTGAAGTGCTTATCAGTTCAGGGGTGGAGATAGAGGAAGGATTAATTGATCAGGAAGTTGCATGCACATAGAAGCACTGTTAATTTCTTGCCTCAGGCAAGAGTAGACTATTCTATCTCTTGATTAATTTCTGTTACTTGGCCTGGAATACAAAGTTATTCTGGAAATTTTGCACATATCTATTTAAACATTTTCTGCCATTCAGCAAGTTCTAACAATCCTTGAAAGAAAATAGAAACTTTGAGGAGAAATTCATAAAGATATACCAAATATTCTAGATCAAAGTCATAAATGAACATGTAACATACAAATGTATTTCTTTTTATTTCAGTTTAATGAGGATGGTGAGATAATGGCAAAGGAAAGAATCCAGGAGGACTTGGGTTTGACTGATCCAACATCAGTTTCTCATCTTAGAAGATATTCCAAGGTCACCATAGAGCTTGTCCTATCTCCATTTGGCCATCCAGGCACACAGGAAGTGATTATGGGCTTTTCTTCATCTCCTTGTATAGATCATGCCTATAGCTGCCTCTGCAAGGAAGGCTGTGAATGCTCTATCTTCCTTGAAAATGGTGAAAAAGCTTTAAGACAACATTAGCCATGATTCTAGAGGGCTTTGGACCTAAATCTTCATTTGTGTTGTTCTTTCTTGTTGTTCTTCTTCTGAATACTAGTGGACTTGGCTTGCTTTCTGATAGCACTATTCCCATGTACGTCAATTCTCCTCAGGATGATGTACTTTTTTCAGGGCATATGTATTGTTTTAATATATTAGTGCAACATTTCAATCACACACACACACACACACACACACACACACACACACACACACACAATTTCTCCAATTTGAAAAATAGGCTTTTGTTAAATACAGGAAGCTACAGGGATTAAATGATTGTTGCAGAGCCCCTGAATCTCTGATAATACCTAATATACATTCCTGGACTATTGAAGCATTTCACAGATTGCTTTTCTACATTTGTTGAATTTTAAGCATTGCAGAACCTGTCTTTTGCTAATAAGAACTTATCAGCTTAGTTCATTTGCATAGGGAAACTAAGTATGCAGTTAATTTGCACATTTAAAATGTATGAAAAAGCATTTTTCCTTGCACACCGGGGGGGCTCTAAGTTACACAAATAAGAAACTTTAACTCAAAGACAACCAGAAATGCCCATGGATACACAAATAGGACTAATTGGTATTTGGTTTATAGCTACATGCTGACAACGATTAAGTTAATTATAAGGCACATAGTGCTAAATTACCATCTTTTTCATCCATTTTCTGTAATAGCATGTGCCCCAGAGAGGTTCTGGTTCAAAGTCTAGTTAGTCCAAACAAGAATAGAGTTGAAACCATTCCTAAAGTTAACCAGTTAGCACATTACCAAAAATTTGTCATATCAAGAGGAAATATGAATGGATCAAGAAAAGATATAGTCAGTTGGCTAAATAGTTAAAAAAAATCCAAACATTTCTACCATATTTCCATCTTGAAAGAATTGAGATAACCATGCTGTGGTCTATGGCAACATTTTGTGAACAGATTAGGGTTAATTTGCTCTGGGCAACATGACTGGTGCATATTGGTCATATAGGAAAGAAATCAGTCTTGAAACCAAGGCTCTTAGATTTGATGAACGAGAGCTGGGACATAAAGTAGATGGCTACAAGAACAGGTTGGATGTAAATTAAAACAGCATGTTACTGTGTAGACAATAAAATTGTCCTTTGAGTTGTAGAGAGCAAAATGAGCACCACAAGACCGTTGTTTCCTTTAAAATTACAAGAGATTTGTTCCCAAGTCACTAATGAGACCATTTCATTTGGATTTATTGAAACCATATGAGAATTCAAATCTATTCAAGTAATAGAATTTACCAGAAGCAGAGAGAGAAGGGTAGTTTTGCCCATATTTCTAGAAGAAATAGTTTTCAGAATTGAATTGCTTGCTCTGCTATGAGGTATCATCATTCCAGTCAACCATACTGTGTAAGTGCTGGAGCATCAATACCCAAAGGTATGCTTGGTACAAATAAACATCCTCATAGGTACCTTGCACCTGAAGCATCGTAGGAAGGAACTGCTAAAGCCACTATTGCATAAAGGCTTGTGGAATTTATAGCAATCATATCCTTTTATTGAGCCCTAATATTTTTTAAAGACACAACTCATTCATTGATTTGTAAAAAAAATCGCACATTTAAGAAAAGCTAAAAAAAAAAAAAAAAATATGGGAAGATAAAGGCAAATATGAAAATGAGTTGACCCTTCCCTCTGTCTTTGTCTCTGGCTTCCTGTATGAATATTACCCTATATGTCCTGTAAATAAAAGCTCAAAAGGAATGACCCCAGAAATTAGTGGGATGGTATTATACCCGTTGGGCTGAGCAAGAGGTAGGAAAAGCTAGAACATTTTCCATATGTCATAATCACAAATTTTGTAGAAGAGACAAAAAATTGAAAACTAGGCCAAGCCACAAAGATTGATAGCACTGTGCTTCCTTTAGTTTATAAAACTCTGCTTCTGTTGGAGACCTATGTGATATTGTCCAGGTATTGTCTAATACACATTTGTTTCATAAAGCTTGAAATCTCTTTCTGAAGCACAAACGTTAAAATCATATAATTAGCAGGGCAGGAGGAGACCAGGGATATTTTACCTATTATTTTGTTTTTCTATTATAGGCCATTTTCTCTTCATGTAACTGCCAGAGGCCTACAATCATACATGGCTAACACTACTGATTTGTAAGGCAGCTTTACGTGTGTGTGTGTGTGTGTGTGTGTGTGTGTGCGCTTGAGAAGACATGAATATTGAAACCATTGAAGTGTAATGTATTTAGATTGGCAGACTACCAATGAGATCGTGAGAATTTACACACTTGTGTTCTCAGTCTGCTTAAGTATTAATTATTTTATCAAGAATTCAAGACCACACATAAACCATTTCCTTAAAAATGAACAGGATTAATAAAAACACATGAGATAAATTTTCATGCTTATTTTTCTAAGCTACAAGCAATACAAACAAAGAAACAAACAAACAAAACCCCAATAAAATCATAAATAAATCTCCATGAGAGACTCATGGGAAGTGGAGCAGTGGAAATATCGGCCCCACTCAGGGTGTGTGGGAAAGGGTTGAGAAGGTGTTAAGGCTTGAGGGTACTGATGCCTTCACTGAAAACATTCTGTCCCCAATGCCAGCTAATTCCTGGGAATGTACTCTATGACTTAATTCTTTTTGTTTTGGATCCATTTGATAATGGCCAGTTTTCTATGGTTACCATAAGGATTATATTTCAGGATTCTCAGCGTCTCTCTCTTTCATGCATGTGGCCACATCAAAAGCCAGCACACTAGCAAGTATCCACTGTGTATCATACACAAATAAGGAATTCATTCTTCACATTTTAATACTTGGAGTTTTGGGAGTACATTACTCTTTTGAAGAATGGAACATGTGCAAGGAAAAGGTTTGTTCAAATTGTCCTTAGCCTACAGAAGAGTCAAGGCCGTTAGCAGAACAAAATTTCTAACAGCACTACTTAGGAAAGATTCCTTCTCCTGCTGACAATAAATACAGCATACAATCACACAGTTTCAGCAACAAATAGATTATTTTTTTAAACTCATGAAGCTTATTGATTGTCAATTTTTATATTTAAATCCATTACAAGCATAGGGGTATAAAGGATTAATGGGCTTTAAACAAAACAGGAAAAGTAGATATGTACCACAACCATTAGTTATAGCTAGACATTCATTGGGAAAAATATTCTCTACATTTTCCCCAACCTTTGCATAGTATCCACTGATTCTGTTGAAAACATGGTTTGAAGAAAGCAGTCTAGCATACTGAAACATTTGCAACTGTTTGGTTTTCTTTTCATATTCAATCACTCATACAGCATTGCAGCACACCATGGAGAGCTAGTAATAGAAGAACCCTCATTTGGCGGTGTGCTGAAATGTCTTGCTAGTCAAGAGTCAATCTGAGTTAGAGGGAATGTGGCAAAACCAAATAGATGATAACTATTGCTGCAAGACACACTTTTATTGCTTAAACAATTATCCATTATCTTTCATTCCTCAAAATGCAATCTTTGGTTGACTGAATAATTTCTATTGCAATTTGCCTAAGTAGAACTAAATTAAACCTCAGAATGTTAATGACAGTAGAGGTACAGAACTAAAATTTAGGAAAAGATTACAATTCATACTTAAAATTTACATATGCAAATTTTTATACTCACTTTCTTGGAATGCAAGTTAGTATAGATTTCTACATTTTATAGAAACAAAATCCATTGGAAGAGGTACACTGAATTAAATAATAAGGTCTTCACATTGCTTGGTTTCAGTAGCGAAGAATGATATTTTAGTTCCCATATATTTCTCTGTGTTTTAATTTATAAGTGTATGCAGAGCAGAAGAGAAAAATTGGCAGCAGATAAATAGATAAACACAGCATGGTGTTCCTATGTATTCTTAAAAATGAACTAAAGCACCTAATTTTATGTATATAAAGATCTACTCAGTGATTATGAAAAGAACACATTTAGGTTACATAAATTCTAGTTTAAGGGACCTAAGGGGAAGGTTCATTCAAGGACATGATTGGGTGGGATGTGCATATTCTCTAGGAAGAAGTACAAAGCCATCCTTGAAAATTTTGGATACTGGGAATTCTTTATTGTTTTTGTGTTTTCGAGGTATACTAGTGGAGGAATGGTAATCTCTTTTTACACATTCCATTTTCCATTAGTCTCTGCAACCAGGAATAAAGATTGAGTTCTCTTCTGCCTTAACCAGAGGAGTACAGACTAAAAGCTAATATATCTTTTTTATGGTTCAGGTTGGACCATTGGGTGAGGCAGGGAAGAAATCAAATACTTCTGTACAGACTAATTGGGGTCCATTGACTCATAGAGCAGACAAGCTCCTTGCTAATTGGGGGAAGATGTTTTCCCTTTCTCCATATGGATTTAGATCACAGTTGGAAAAACCTTAACATCTCTCCTTGACAGACTTGCTTACTTTAGCAGTTCCATTGTTAAATGGAGGAGCATAGCAGACTCCCATTGGTAAGACTCTTTCTCAGGAAATACCAACTATAAGCTTCCCTTACGTTCTGTGTGAGGTCTAACTTTGACAGCAAGTAATGGCAGATTTCATTTTGATTTGGCAAATCTGAGAGGGTGCTTAAGTTTATGAGATTTCACATGCAGTGGTGTCGGTGGGTTAGGATCAGTGCTACTACATGGAAAGGTTTTATATATGTATAAAGAGCAATCTCTTAAATCTTTGTAAGTATTCATTTATATAGGTACTACGTCTATATTCATTTTAGAAATTACAAAAAAGAACATGGCATAGAGACAAGTCAAATACATTAAAAAATGTCTACTGCATGACAGAGCCAGTGTATCACCAAAGTGATTATAATCTACCCCTGTTTTTAACATTATTATATACTATTATGTAGGAATTATTATAATTGTGATGATGTTGCTATTTATTGAACTCTTCCTGTGTACAGACATTTTACTAAATAATTTGGATATGTTAATTTATTTTATTCTTATATTTACAAATCTACAAGAAGCTGAAGGAAATTGCAACAAACACTCTTTGCTACAGAAGATTTTTACAGGCCCCCACTTCTCACTTATAAGTAATTTTAAATAAAATTTGATAATGAAAACAACTTCTAAAATTAATTATTAATGAGTATAACCTTACAGGGATATTTTACATATATAAAGAAAAATATTCCATTGTAACTATATATGTACATATATTTAACTAAACAATTATAGTCTATTGTGTTCTTATATTTATGTCACAGAAATAAAATATATCTTAGGGTGTGCTGTGTGGAGCCTAAGGAATTCTAATGTTATTTTGCTCAGATACTATTTGACATCGAAAGTAAAAAGGTCAATGACAAGCGCTAACAAGTCCTTAAGCAATGCCAATTCTCGAGCCAGACTCTCCTGACTATGTTGAGTTGACTCTAGACTTTAGGCTTAGTTCTCTTGAATTGCATGCTTGGAAATCTTTATTCAAAATAATTTGAATTGGGTACTTAAAAATGAATACAAATTGCCTTATTAAGGAAAATGGCTAGTTTATTTTATTCTTCTGAAATTTAAGCTTGATGCAGAAAGTACCAGAAGTCTACCCCAAACAGCAGATGTACTTCAGAACGAGTGTTCTTGACAGAATACACATATTCTCAGTGTATTCAAGAGACAATACTACTTTCCCTCATTCATTTCCATTCCCACTCATTCACACTTCAAGCCACACAGATATGTGTGCGTGAAAGATCAATTCTTAAAAATCTGTGATTTTCCAACAGTACATGATTATTAGGGTGTACAAACACCCTTGTAGTTGCTGGGGATACAACGACAGAACTTGAGCCAGGAATCAATTAAACTAAGGAGACTGTTGCAGATCTTTGTTTTCTGGGAAGAGAACAGGTGTTTAATAATTTACATAAATTATGCAAAATCTAAAGCATTTACAGTAACTAGACACTTAGCAGCAGACATAAATGAGGAAGTAATTGGCTGATGATGTTCTGTACTATAGCCTTGCCTGCTCATGTTGCGGCTGTTATGAATATTTCTGTCCGCATTTTTATTCTTAACACTATTTTTCATAGGCTTACCTCCTAAGTCTAAATTCTACTTCAGATGGTTTTCAAAAGTTCCTAGTAGTTATGGTCATTGACTAGTAAAAGATCTTACCTCTAGGTATTTTGTATGCACGAAAAATAATTTGAGTTATATTCAACATATTGAAACAGGTAGTAATGGAACTTGAATTTAAACGTTTCCGTGTAGCAATACTTAGAAATGCCTTCAACTGGCGAATATGCTTAAAAGATCATTTAAAATCTACAAGATAAATTGGGATGTTTTCATAGTATTCAGTGAACTGTGTGGAGGCTTTATTTAGAGACACAAAAATGATATCTGGAAGAGTAAAATCTTGATGGTTGTAATCAATAAATATTTTCTTGTTGCATTTGGAGAGTTTTCTATGTCCTTTATCGTATGCTAAGTTCAGCAGGGAATAACAAGACTAGAACTGAGAATCTGCCTAAAATAATCAGCCGCTCTAGTTGGGAAATAAAACACAGGCGCTTGTAACAATAAATACAAGTGACAGCTGTGTGTATCCCTATCGTCTGTCCATGTGGCAATAGAATGCTGAGTTATTTGTCATGCTAAAATGTTCTATCTTTATACAGTTTTTTCCTTGTGCTAAAAAGTATTCTTTTAAAGTAATTAACTAACATATGAACTTTAAAGTGCAACATTATAGTTAATATATGCTCCTGAATCTTGCAAATACGTTGAAACCTTACAAACACTGGGTACATAAGTTCTTAAGAATAAAGCATTTTGATTTCTGCATATTATACAAAGTATTTATAATGATTTCAGCATTATATGCTTGGGACAACCACCTTAAACATGTCTTCTGTGTCCTGAAAATTTAAACTCATTTTGTCAAATTTAAAACTTAAATAAATTCAACCCACCTCACTTGTCATTCGAACTAATACAGTTCATCAATGGAGATAAGAGTATAACCTGGCGACCAGTCTCATTTCAAACCCATAGCTATGAACCACACAAAAGTTAATGTTGTAAGCCAAAGCCTTTCATTTTCCCAGGCTTCCTGCCCTCCAATTTAACTTTTTGTTTCTTTTATCACTGAAAAACAAAACCAAAAAAAAAAGAATTCAAAAAATTAGTATTAGCCATTATACTAAACTGTTTGTGCCATTTCTTAACTTACAGAGTAGAATATTCAATACATAATGTAAATGATAACACTGTAACCTCTTAAGGCCACCCATTCTCGTGTGTGATAGGCTCACATATATAATGGTCTTTGTATTAGGCCTTCTAGTACTAGGCAGCCTCTCAGTATTTGTTGCAGTTTGTTTTATAATTCCTTTTAGATGCTGGCCTAGTTCATTTTCTCCTGCTGTGACTAAGCACTCGACAGACAGATATCAATCAATTCAGCAAAGAGGAAAGAGTTTATCTTGGCCCTGAATTACAGGTCTTGGCCTGGAATTCTTCAGGGTGGTCACAGTGTCTTCAACTTTAGACAGGTGATACTACCTCATCTATAGAAGGGATGAATGTGCATGTTCCCTTGCTCATACTCCGTTCTGTGTCTCCATCATTACACAGTTGAGGACCCTCACGACTAATGCTAGGTATATGGTGCTATCCACCATGGACTGTGTCTTCTCACACCAACTTAATAAAAATGACTCTCTGAATAGATATAACACCACCCCAATGAAACAATCTCTTCTTATGGCTCTCTTTCTAGGTAATCCCAGGTTTTGTCAAGGTGAGAAAGCAAACCACCACGAGTACCAAAATTTGTGGATGCCGTAAGATGATACTGTGATTGCAGGTAGTCTTCACATTTTCTCCTTTTTTTTTCCTGGTGTTTCAAGACAGGGTTTCTCTGTGGAGCCCTGGCTGTCCTGGTAGTCACTCTGTAGACCAGGCTGGCCTCGAACTCAGAAATCTGTCTGCCTCTGCCTCCCAAGTGCTGGGATTAAAGGCATACATCCCCACTGCCTGGCTTTTTCCTGTTCTTAAGTAATTTCTGGAATACTTGTAAGTCTTAATTTTATATAAATGCTATGTATGATATGGTTACACTGTATTGCTTAGGTGATAAAGTTAAGAAAATGTACGTATATATTTTATCCATGTGTCTTCTAAAAGTAGGCAACAGAAACTAACATCCAGTGTAACAGTATTGGGATGTAGACCAAGTCAGGGGCATGACGATTAGAAGGGTATACCTTCCAAATGGGTTAAAGCTAGTTATCAAAGGACTCTGAGCCACAATATGGTCTTTCATTATCTCTGTGTGTTTTTACCTTCTGTCTTCTGCAAGAGGATAGCAAAGTGTTCGCCAGATGTAGATATCTAAACACTGGACACACTAGTTCTTAGAACTGTAAGAAAGAAAAAAAATCTATTAATTATAAATTATGCAATCTGAGGTAGTCTATTCTGGCTGCCCATAAATTTATGTATACATATGACCAAGTCTAGACAGATAGTCATATACATTTATTTGAGCCGTAAAACTACAAAACTTTTATTTGGTCCCCGTTACTTCCCAAGCTTCTTTTATACTAAGAATATAAAAAAAAATTACCAAATATTGACAACACAGTTCTCCTTTCCTCATATTTATTAATCTAATATTATATGATATCACATTCTATCACTCCAACAAACATCTCTCCTCTTTTCAATTGGCCCACTAGCTAATTTCTCATCTGAGTCTGAGCCTAGTTTTTGGCTCCTGTCGCTCTCTGAGCAAGTTGATCATTTCCTCTGTCATACAATTTTCACTGGGGTTGGAAAACCAGTCTGAATTTCCTGCAATCTCCCTCTTATCTATGTAGTGAACTCTTTCCCTTAGTTTCTTGAGGTTGGAGTGAGTGATAGTGACTGTCTCCTGTACAAATGTCACCCTTTGCTGATATTACTTGGTCTTCAAATACAATCTGTGTTGACGATGCCCATTTCCATCTCCAGTCCAGAACTGTATCCTAAATCTTAGACTTGTGGGACCAACCATCTTCTCAGGGCAACTCAAATTCAGGAACACCAGACACAAATTCTGTCTCATTCCTATACTCACAGTTCTTAAGCTAATCTTCTTTTTTATTCAGCAGATCTTGTGGAATCATCCTAGAATCCTTCATTTATATCAGAGGATTTGTTTGGAATAAAATCCCCTTTATCTTTCTATATGAAACACCTCTTGATCATTGCTCACTCTTCTCCAGCTACAGTTAGTTGACTGACAGCCTTGAGTAACTTCCTCAGCTTACCTGCAGCAGAGCCTTCATGTAGGTGATTTCATTGTCTTTTTCCACCCATGCTTCTCATGACTATCTCTTTTCAACTTTTGTTCAAATCTAATTTTCCTGAGAGACCCATTTAATTCTTCACAAATGCTATAAGATGCTTCTCACTTCTGGTAATCTCAATCCTACCTCATCCCTCCTTTTAACATAACGATTTTTCTTTCCTAACATGCTGCATGATTGTCTTATTTATTTTGGTTATTGGGAATCTGTTTCCTCAATTAAATATATAGTCCATACAGGAAAGACGTTTGGATTGCTGGTCCACCTTAAGTTTCTTGATCATGCATCACAATACATTATAGATATTGAACTGTTACTTGTATGCATGAATACTGGTCTCAACTAATACAAAGGTCTGCTTTGAGACACAGATGTTGAGACGCAGTGGTACAGTGGTGTGAAAAGCATCTTTATATTCCTATAGAGTTTCCTTGAGAGTTAGCACCATGGGATAAAACAGAAAGAGGAGCTCTTCCTATTGAGAATTCTCTGAGCATGGCTATTCGTCTGTCCCAAAAGCCAGGAATCTACAGAGCATACTGAGACAACAGAGGCTCAGAAACTATATTTCTTTAGTCTCTTCCTTCATTTTCTAGTCTACTTTTAAGTAGAAATAGACTTCCATAACTTATATTAAAAGTAAAAAAAAAAACTTTTAAAAAAGGTAAAAAAATATCACAGCTAGCCTAGCTAAGAGATATAAAATTGAACATGGATGAAAGATTTTATTTAACTCATTAATAAGAAAGCTGCTGAGGCGTTACATGCAATTCAAACCAGAATCCAAAGAACAAATAAATTTCTAGACTAAGAATATTGAACTGCATGTATAAATTGAAGCAAAAGAAAATTAATTGAGCCTGTACTGGACAGAACAGAGACAATAAATGATCTTGAATTTGGTTATCTAGACCTTGGAGTTGCAAGGTTACTCTCATAGGATGAGCAGTGAGGAACTGTGTGGACCTGTGCAACCTAGTGCTTTGTTCCATTGATGCTCATCCTTCTCTATGCTTTCAAGGTGTTTTCAACCAACTGCCACACTGACAAAGTAGATTCACTGGGGCTGAGTGCTTGTATTCATTTCTTATCACTCCTGCAATGCATTTGTATAATTTAACCAGCCTTAAACAACACAGATTTATTATTGAAGTATTCTAAAGGTAGCATGCTTGAGTCCGCACAGCTGGGTTCCAGAAACCTGACTGCAACTGAAAGTAGGAGACAGACACAAGTAATGTAAAGTTTGGATCAGTTTGGTAATGTAAGTGTATGGAGATGCCAGAAGTCTAGGTTCTCATGGAGTGTATCATATACTACATGAACAAGAAGATGGGTTAGGTAATCTCAGTAGGAAGTCTCTATTGGAATATAGTTTCAGGCTATGTGATCTCACAGTTATCTAGGATGAGGAGGCTGTGGTCAGTACTTATGTTCTCATTGTGCTTAGCTTAAGGTCAGTGATCTGCCAGCATCCTTACACGGGGCTGTCTTCTTAGTCTCATAAATCTGAGCCATGCACTTGTCAACTTGGCGTACTCTCTCAGGACCTTACCTGTTATCCACAGAAGGAATGTCAAAATGTGCATGGCCAACTTAGGATAATAAATAGGATTCTTTCTGTGGGAGGAGATGGGTGTTCCTGAATTTTCCAGATTATCCAACCCTCAATCTTTGGCTCCCTCCACAATCTTCAAACCCAACAGCACAACAGCTTTAAATATCTTTGTTCTACCTCTTTCATTGCACTGTAAGGGATCCCTGGTTACCCAGAGCTTCCTTGGTGAACACAGAGTATCATCTCCTTGTGGAAAGGTCTCCTTCAGCCCATGACCAGCCCCTACATCTCCTTCCATGTAACATAATCAGTACATCATGGACTCTGAAGACTAGGATTAAACTATTGGAGCACACCTTAATGATCCAGTAAACTCCTGTTCTGCCTTCCCAGCACTGAGATTTCAAGCAAGCAAGCTTCACATGTGTGGCATTTTCAGTGAGTTCTGGGGTTTGAATTCAGATCTCGTTTGAGATATAAACATCTTACAGATAGACTACAGCCTTACCCCCAGATCCGTATTTTAAACTGAATTCCTGAATATTATAGATAGCACCCTGTTTCTCTTAAATATCTATGGAAATACTTTTTTCTTAACATGTCTAACTTATATATCTTCACCATTCCCAGAAGGCCTAAATAAATTTTGTTAGATTTTTAGCAGAAATGGCATACAAATTTCACCCAAACAATAATTTCATGTTACTCTCTTCTGCCACTTTAACTAAGTCATTTAGCATAAGCCTCTATGTTCCCTTTTACTTTTTAGTACTTATTTTTATAATGTAATGAGACATGAGAACTTAAGCATTTCAGAAAACATTCCCTTGAGGAGCTGAAGGGGTGGCTCAGTGGTTATAAAAGCAGAGGCTGCTCTTCCAGAGAACCTGGGTTCAGTTCTAGGTTTTTATGTCAAGGCTCACAACACTATGTAACTTTAATCCTGGGAAATCTAACACTATCTTCTTTCTTCAGGAGTATTTCATCCTTGTAATGCTCATGCATATAGGAGACAACATATCCATATATGTGAAAATAAATGAACCAGGTTTTTAAAAGTTACTTGACACAGGCATTTGAAAGACAGTTCTTAGAATATTTTGTGTAAAGAATGATAAAAGTCATGCTGACTCAAGTTTTTGTTTGGGGTACTGATGGAGGTAAAATGTATTTTTATAGGAGTTGGTTTTATTTTCCATAATATTTTCCTAATGTGGCTGTGAAATTCAAGTTTATAGTAGTAGTTAATAAAATAACTATTACTATTAAAAAAGAAGCAGATATTGTTTAGAGATGTTATTTAGCTAAGGTAAGAAATATTATAGTTAATTATGAGAATTGATTAATTTAGCTATTTCCAGTGAGATGAAGGAATGTAGACTATGTTCTATGTATTTAATGAAATCTTACAGTGGCTAGACTCATATTTACAAAAAAAGCAAGTGTCAACTATTGCTTCAGTTACTTAAGGAAAAAAAAAGAGCTTACTTCGTTGCACCCTTGAGAATTTGCACACCAAATGCCACTGAGGTTTATTTTGTAGACTCAGTATGGTCTACAAAATAAAATATTCCCTCATTTCTTTGATTTCATTGGATTAGCAGCTCACTGAGACAGATGCAGATACAGCCAACAACAGGACTGAGCCCTATGGCAGAGTTTAGGGAAGGATTGAAGGAACTGAAAGTAATTAGAACCCCATAGGAAGACCAACAGTGTCAGCTCACCTGGACCCCTGGGAGCTCCCAGAGTTTAAGCCACCAACCAAAGTGCATATACTATCTAGGTGGAGGCCCCAGGCACATATGTAGCACAGGAAAACCTTGTGTGGCCTCAGTGGGAGAGGATAGCCTAATCCTATAGAGACTTGATGTCCCAGGGAGGGGAATGCCTGAGAGGGCTCCTTTTCAGACGTGAAGGGGCAGGGGATGGAGAAGAAGTCTTCTAGTGGGAACCAGAAGTGGGCATGGGCAAAGTTTATGATGTAAATGAATATAATAATGAATTGAAAAAAGAATACAAAATAAACTTTTTTCAGGTCATATTTTCACACGGTCCTCCACTTGTTTTACTTGGTGGTGCAGTGTGCTTTCTACTTAACACTGTTTTAAGTTGGGTAAGGCCCTCAAGATAACAATGTGAATAGCATGAATTGGAAAATATATTCATCATTTAATGAGCTCCAAATTCCAAGGACTCCCAAACACCATTCAATCAGTGGAGTTCACAGAGGAAAGTTTTATCTCTGTATCCAATTATCTTATGAACCAAGAAAAGAGAAAATATGATTATTTTCTAAATTTCACATGTCCCTGTTGTGGCTTGAACATGTAACATCTCCCACAGACTCAGTTCTTCAACTCTTAGTTCCCAGCTGCTGGCACTGTTTGGGAGGCTGTGGAACTTTTAAGAGTAGAAGCCTTGCTTAAGTTGTCAGGGCAAGACTTGGGATTCAATTGTTAATTTGTGATGCCATCTCAGACAGATAATACTAGCTGCAGATCTCACTTGGGAGGTTTGATTGGTGGAGGAGGCCTTTAGGGGGGCTGTGAAGAGGGAAGGAGGAGAAGGAGGAGGAACAGGAGGAGGAGCAGGAGGAATAGGAAGAGGGGGAAAGAGGAGAAGAAGGAGGAGAAAGAAAAAGAGAAGAAGAAGAAGAAACAGAAGAAAAGAGAAGAGGAAGAAGAAGCAGAAGAAAAGAGGAGGAAGAGGAGAAGGAAGAAGACAAGGAGGAGAAGGAAGAGGAGGAGGAGGAGGAAGAGGAAGAGGAAGAGGAAGAGGAAGAAGAAGAAGAAGAAGAAGAAGAAGAAGAAGAAGAAGAAGAAGAAGAAGAAGAAGAAGAAGAAGAAGAAAAAGAGACAAGTAAGAAAGGACTACAGGTTGGGGGCTGAGTCTTTTATCTGGAGCCGTGATGCACGTGATCCATGTGCAAAGGGATGTGCTTCGAGTGCCATGGCATATTGCCTAGAGATGACGCATCTCCTC